>PVIY010046116.1:0-18661 GCA_004026745.1 Myrmecophaga tridactyla | reverse complement strand
TTTTCCTATTCAAATCACAGAGTAAACAAATATGATACTTTTCCAGACCATGGATAGGTAGCAATTGCAGGGTAGCTGCAGATTACTCTTAAAGACCTTTGAAAAGGCAGAGGTAGGAGGGGAATGAGGACACAGAAGAGGAAGAAGAGCTTGATACAGAGATAACACTCTCCACAGCCAAAATGTGAGCCCAATTTCCCCAGAAGTCCTAATTCCAATGGAGAAACCAAGAGAGTTTCTGTGAAACTGGGAACCACAATGGAAAAGCCAGTGTTCAGGGTGAGGGAAAAGGAGAATCTCTCTTCTCCAGTCATCCACCTACTGCCTCACTCGCAGCCTGACTCAGTGCCTGGAGCTCATTCTGCCCAGGACAGGGGTTTCTCTACAGGCACAGGGCAACAGCTGGTGGAGTTGAGAATTCAGCAGCTGGTGGAGTTGAGAATTCAACTGGATGGCTGTGACCTGGTCACTGGTTTCCGAACCCTTCTCAGCCCCTTCTCCCTTTCCCAACTCTGGATGTCTTGTCACAGGTCTTTGCCTAGGCTCTTTCCACAGCTTCCCTTTTGGTCACCTCAGGATCCAGCTGGGACTCAGCCACTGCTCTGGGGGCCCTGCCCAGCTCTTGCTAACCACACCCTCCTCCTATCCATGGATACAACCTGAGAGGATCCTATACTCTGTGGCCCCTGCCACAGTTTGGGAAGGGCTGGCCAATGGTTTGATGGCCCAGAGACTCACAGGGGCTGTCCACCTAAGTCTCCCACCGTTGCTGCCAGGACCCTGGCTGCTAGAAACCAGACAGGCCCTCTTGGTGCAGAGGCCAGTCCAACCAAGCCTGGATTTACTTTTTCCTGCAGGGTCCAGACACTTCTCTGCGCCAGCCTTCTATAATTCTGGCACCACCATGAGGAGTGGGTTGAGTCAGGCCCAGGGTTGAGAAGAAAATTAAATGAGGCAACACATTTACAGGAGCTGCTCAGTGAGCACCAGTTCCCTTCTCGCTGCAAACGTGCGCCCGTCTTCCTGTCTGTTTTCCGTGCCAGCCATGTGCTGCTACTGTCTCTGAACCTGTCTCTGGCTGTTATGTGAAACAAAACAGCCCAAAGTGAAAACTTGCAGAGAGTATGAAATGACAGCTAAATTAGTTTTAATTCATCACCAGGGCCCATTGAAACTGCTGATGCAAAACTGAGGGTGATGCAACAAGTGAAACAGAAAGTAACGTCAGCTGCCCCAGTGGAGCCAAAGAAGGGGCGGGGATTCCCTCGCGGCCGGCTGCTTGGCTAAGGGGAGGTCACAGGGTCTTCACAGAGCAGAGGATACTTCTGTGAACTCTTTTTGTCTTCTGAAAGCGACTGAGGACCAAGGATCGGTGTGTGTGTTTGGGGGGGGGGGGGGGGGGGGGGGGGGGGGGGGGGGGGGGGGGGGGGGGGGGGGGGGGAGCGCGCGCTCCTGTAGGAACAGGTGTGCGTGGGGAGGAGAGGGCTCGGTCCAGACCTTGGGGACTGGGGGTCACATGCTGAGTGCCTTTTCCTGTGAAAGGCATGTCTGCCCCTCCTGGTGCAGCAGTGGCGCTGCCACGAGGAGTCACCTGCTGGTCCTCTCTCTCTTGTTTTTGGCGGGGGGATTTATTTATTTGGTTATTTAAAAAATATTTTTATTGATAAATCTTCACACACATACATTCCATACATGGCCTACAATCGGTGGCTCGCAATATCATCACATAGTTGTGTATTCATCACCATGATCATTTTTTAGAACATTTGCATCACTCCAGAAAAAGAAATAAAAATTTTAAAAAATCCTCATACATACCTACCCCTCACCCCATCCCTCTCATTGACTGCTAGTATTTCTATCTACCCAATTTGTTTTACTCTCTGTCCCCCTATTATTTATTTATTCTTTATCCATATATTTTTACTCATCTGTCCATACTCTAGATAAAAGGAGGAATAGACACATGGTTTTCACAATCCCACAGTCTCATTGTAAACACTGTATCTTTATACAATTGTCTTCAAGAAGCAAGGCTGCTGCAAACACAACTCAACAGTTTCAGGTACTTCCCTCTAGCCACTCCAATATACCATAAACTAAAAGGGACATCTATATAATGCATAAGAATAACCTTCAGGATAACCTCTTGACTCTGTTTGAAACCTCTCAACCACTGACACTTAATTTTGTCTCATTTCTCTCTTCCCCCTTTTGGTCAAGAATGCTTTTTCAATCCCTTGATGCTGGGTCCCATCTCAGCCCAGGAGTTCTGTCCCATGTTGCCAGGGAGATTCACACCCCTGGGAGTCATGTCCCCTGTAGCAGGGAGGGCAGTGAGTTCACCTGCGGAGTTGACTTAGAGAGAGACTGCCCGTCCTCTTGGAATGGCCTCATCTTCCTGCCCACAGACCTAGAACTTGAGACAATAACCTTCCAATCCGATTGACATTGAAGAGCTAACACTGAGACGTACTTATGAGTGCCAGGTTCTGTGCTGAGCACATTATAAACATTGAAGCAATTAATCCTCACCACAGTTCTATGAGGTAGTACTATGATTGTCTCAATTCTACAAAGGAGGAAATTGGGCACAGAGGTCTCTCTCCCTCTCCTGTGTCAGAAATTCAGCAGTAGAGCCCTGATTCCCCAGTTCCACCAGGAAAAATCCAGGCCTGGTACACGTTCCCTTCTCTCCTTTCTAGATCCCTTGTGGGGGTGGGGGTGAGGTGGGAAACTTGATGTCTTCCCTGCTCTTATTTTTTAACTAATTTCTTATTTTTAGAAAATGCCCAATATTGCTGACCCTTTGATTTAGCACCTGATTCCTAATGGCCTGGGCACCTCCATCCTTCTCCCATTGTCCAATTCATTAAACGTCTTTCTCATCCTTCCATCAGTCCTAAAGTGCTGATCATATGACTATCTTTCCATTTAGTCCCTGCTTTGTGTGCTGTGGCTCTTTGCACAGCAGCATTCCATCAGAACCCCTATCACACTTTCTGTAACTGCTGGTTTGTTAAAATTTTTCAGTCTGAACTTTGTATCCCCCCCGTCTTTAGCATGATGCACAGCCCATGGTGGGGACTCAAGCATTGCTTATTACATAAATATGTGCTTTGATGTGCTTCTGGCCACCAAATATCAAGGGGCTGTCTCAGCACTGGTTGCTGAAAGTTTGTTTAATAAGATCTCTTGGCAAGAATTCTAGCCCCTGCCATATCCATGACCACATTGTGAGGCAATGTGAGCAAAGAAGAAAAAATAAATTCAAAATAGAATGCAATTTCTATTGAAAAAGATACTAAAATATAGCTTTATTGCAGTGTAGCCCCAATACATGCACGTCTTGTTGCTCCTTCTTAGACTCTTTTTGGCATGATGTTTTATCCAAAAGAAATATAATCTGTCATCAAAAGGCTTTAGAGAGCAATATAGGTCTTCACTGAAGTCTCTTGAAGACATAGCAAAATGGAAAATTATATCATAAAACTATTCAGTAAAACATATTTAGCTCTTGTTTAACAGAATACAGAGAAACATGAAAAGCTACCCAATTCATTTATGAGGCTAATCTATTCTGGATAACAGAACCTGGAAAGAAAATAAGGCATTCTTATGTATAAACATGAAAAGAAAATACCATATTAAGTATTAGCTGATCAAATCCAAAAGTGTTATAAGGAAACAACTGGAGTTTTTTAAGGATTAAACACTTCAAGCAAATCATTCACATAATTCACTATATTTGTATTCTACAAGGAGAAAAACCATACCCTGCTCTCATCAAGGCCAAATATGTATATGAAAAAAACAGTTCCTTAGCCTGCTTAAGGCTAAAATAAATAGTTTAAATCAGATAAATATATCATATATTGACTATGTTTATGTATTTCTGTTGCAACTAACAGACAATTCAGCTAGTAGAGGCTGAAATAGTGAAGGCATTTTCTTATCTCAGAAGATTGGAAGTCTGCGGGGCAATAGTTGCAGGGTTAGATCAGCCACGCAAAGCTGGACTTGCCTCTGTGATTTTCTTAGCCTTGTAATCATGGGCACAACATGGCTACAGAAGCCCCAAACATCTAATCTTCACAAATGCATGTCTAGCAGGAAGATTGGAAGAAGAGCTGAAATCCCTTCCAGACGTCCCCGGCAGACTTGCCCCAAGCTCATTGTTCAGAATAAGGAGATATTGTGGTGGGTAGCTGTTATGATAAATGTGACTCTGAAGAGCAAAGGAGTTGTCACATAAAGACAACTATCTTATGTGTGTCTCTTCTTCTCCATATTTTATTATAGACCTGGGCCTGAAGTGACCAGGAGAACCTGCAAGACTGTGACACAGGGAGTTTGCTATTTTCCAGATGGGTAGCTAATTGCCCCAACACCCACTTCTCACACTGTTTAGAAATGCTACCTTTATTATATGCAAATGTCCAATAAATTCGATTGTCTTTTTATGGATCTGTATTCTGTTTCTTTGATTTATTTGTTTGTTCTTACAAAAATATCACTTGGTATCAATTTCTATAGTTTCAGAGGATATTTTCATATTCAACAAGGCAAGTCATTTGTATATTCCTTCTTTCCTTAGATTTTCTTAGGTCTCTTTGTAAATTATTTCTTCTTGATACGTTCTCCAGTCAGCTGGTCAAGTTCCATTTAAAAGCCTTGCTGAAGTTTTGAATGGGAGTACATTTAATTTATACATTAATATACATTAATACACAATACAGCAATTTTTAAACGTGCCATAGGTTTTTATGTACTAGAGGAGAAAAATCACGATAAAAAAATCTATTATTCAGTGAAAAAGTATATGTCATTGCGTTTGTGTATTATCCACGAAATACTACCAACATTTATTTGCTAAACACATAAGAAAATATCTGGAAGGATACACGTTAAATTATTAGCAGTGTGGGGTTGGGGTGGATTCTCCAAGAATCAAGAAAAGGCTTTTCACTTTGTATGAATGTTCACATTTTTTTAATGGCAAAATGTTATTGTGTAGTTTGTAAATATAATAGACTTAAAAATTCTCCTTTGCTCTTCAGAGTCACAGTCATAACAGCTACCCATCACATCTCCTTATCTGCCTTTCTGTAAGCACCAGTCTGACTTGTCCTTCTGCCTCCCTCTGAATAATGAATAAGACTTTTTTCTCCCATGAGCATATTCAGTTGTGCATTTCCCTCCTTTACCCCAATCAATCCAACACGAATAGCTGAGCATCAAAAACAGCTTGTCTGTTTTATAGGAGGTAAGGGATGGACAGAAAAACACTTACACCTGAATATTTTGCTCTCAGTTACATACATATTAGAAATAAAATATTAATTAATTTTCTTAATACAAAGCAATGTCTAATAAGTGTTATATGAATGAAGTTACAATAAATCAAAGGAGAGAATGCCAAGAACTTGTAATCTGGGACATTTCCCTGAGACATATTTATCTGTATTTATTTGTAATTAAATGACAATTTGCTTTATACCATCCTCATTTTCTCAGTACTTAGTAGGGCTCAGTCTATGACTGATTTATTATTATTGACATTACCCTCTTCATGACCTGAATGCCAAATTCAATCAATTATTCTTAGTTTTTAATGATAGAAAGAATAATAACAATCTCGTCTATGGAACACATTGTTCTGTACACCTACATTATCTTATTTATCAGTTCAACAATCCTGCAAGGAAAGTGTTATGGCAATTTTGTGAAGAAGCTACCTGAAACTGCTCAAATGGATGAGTGTTTTCCCAAGGTCATACAATTAATCAGTGGAAAGCCAAAATTTAATCGGTTCAGACTCTGAACACACACCATGCATTTACTCACTAGGACATAATGATACTCAAATGTATTTACAAGGCTTTTTTTTTTTGGTGTTTTATTAATCTTTTTTTTAACTTTTTTTATTGTATAGTATATCATATATCCAAAGCAAAGAAATAAAAAAGCAGTAGTTTTCAAAGCACTCTCAACAAGTAGTGACAAGACAGATCCCAGAGTTTGTCATGGGTCCGTACGATCCTCTCATATTTTTCCTTCTAGGTGCTCCAGAAAATAGGAGGCTAGGGGGCTTAAATATTTTTTTTATCATCCCAATCAACTTTCCCTTCTTTTTTTGTGAGAAATAACATATACATAAAAAAGCTATAAATTTCAAAGCACAGGACCACAATTAGTTGTAGAATGTATTTTAGAGTTTGACATGGGTTACAATTTCACAATTTTAGGTTTTTATTTATAGCTGCTCTAAAATACTGGAGACTAAAAGATATATCAATTTAATGACTCAGCATTCATATTCATTTTATTAAATCCTATCTTCTCTGTGTAACTCCAGTTATACAGAGATCACCCTTGATCTTTCCATCCCTCTCTTTAGGGGTGTTTGGCTAAATTTTTCATATTGGAAGGGTCTGTCACTACTATGGGGGTAGGGAGATGAAACTATCTGATGTTCTGGAGAGGCTGGGCTAGGTTTCAGGACTTATCTGGACTAGGGACCCATCTGGGGCTGTAGGTTTCTGGAAAGTTACTCCAGTTTTGCAAGGCTTTTAACACATCTTCCCCCAACCCCCCCAAAACTCTGTTCCTTTAGCTTTTGAAACACTATCAGTTCTCAGTTCCTCTCCTGTCTCAATGATTATGGCTTTTCGGTGTCTTTGACCAGTTCCTTTTTCTTCCCTAGCTCAGAAACACAGAGGCATTAGTCAAAGACTCAGATGCATCTAAATTCTTGTATATAATTATTCCATCAAGCTTGATTACATACTTATTTGCCAAGCACCTACAATTTTGTTTGCACAGTTAATAATAAGAATAACAATAAGAGAAATATCTCAAGTATGATCCTGATCAAAAAGGGGAAAAGAAGTGTAAATAAGGTATCAGTGTCTGAGAGAGTTCAAACGGAATCAAGAGGCTACTCTGGATGCCACTTTTAAGTAAGCTTCAATTAGACATTGCTACCCATCATAACCTGCCAACCCCCAACCAAAATCATTCTAGTCAATCCTAAAGAACACATAGGGCTTCATATAAGATTCTACAAAGGTTTCATACATTAGGGTAACATTCCAGAAAACTGCAACCTCCAGATTGATCCCTGGACCAGATAAGTCCTGAAATGCAGATGGGCCATCTTCTCCAGAACATCAACGAGTTCCATCCCTCTATCCCATATTATTGATAGCCCCTTCCAACGTGAAAAAGTTAAAATGGGCTTAGCCCAAACACCCCTAAAGAGTGGGAGAAGGATTAAAGGTAATAGTGGAGCTATACAGAGAAGGTAGGGTTTAACGAATGAGTATGATTGTTGAATCATTATATTGATATTTCTTTTAGTCTCCAGTATCTTAGAGCAGCTAGAAGTAAAAACCTAAAATTGTGGAATTGTAACCCATATCGAACTCTGAAATCTGTTCTACGACTAATTGTTGCGATGTGCTTTGAAATGTATTGTTTTTTATTATATATGTTATTTTTCACAAAAAAGAAAAAAATATTTCTTCTAGCCCCCAGGGATTTGGAGCAGCTAGAAGGAAAAATCTGATATAGTAGAATGGTAATCCATAACAAACTCTGAGATCTGTTCTATATCTACTTATTGAAGACTACTTTGAAAATCATTGCTTTTTTCTTTTCTTTGTATATATATTATATTTAACAATGAAAAACTTAAAAAAAGTCTAAGTGCCAGACATTTTGAACCCATTAAACATTTAATCTCACAGTCTGAGGTAGAGCCTAACCCCATGATACAGCTATGAAAGTCAAGCCACGACAAGTTCAGGTAACTAGCCTAAGAATATGCACCAAGCAGTGGGAGAGGCTAAGAAGTTTTCCTGATAGCAAAGAGCATATGTCTGAAGAAGACAAGACCATTACATTAGAGAAAAGTCGAAATAAGGATGTATTCACACAAACCCTTTTTGTAATCCTAACTAACTCTAATGATATGGATTGAATTTTTAACTTTAACAATCTTTAGGATCTGCCTGCACTGTCCTGCAGTGTGAAAGGGGAAATTGTTATTGCTCCTCTGAAGGAAGAATCAGTAAACATTTAAATGTCCTTTTGCTGAAAAGAATCTGGTAATTTCTTGCTCTTAAGGAATTTGCAATCTGTTAGGAAGATAAGAACATGGGAAATGATTAGATTAATAAAAGACAATCTAGATCAATATGTCAAGGAGGATAATCATGGCTTCAGTTAAGATTTAAGGAAAGGAGAGAAGGGTTTTAATTAAGCCGAAAGGACAGCCCGGGTTTGGACAGGCACAGAAGAGGAGAGGTGGGAATAAGACATGAACAAATATGTGGAAATGGCAACTGGTCTGGTAAGATTGAGAAATACAGGAATTGAAGAATAATGGAAACAGACCTTCTAATATCCTGCATTTTTAAAAATTGAAGTGAAATTGATGTAGCATAAACCATCCTAAAGTGAACAGCAGTGGCATTTAGCACCCTCACAGTGTTGTGTGGGCTTCACCTTTCTCTGGTCACGAAACATTTTTGTCACCCACAAAAGAGACCCACAGTGAGTAAGCGGTGACTCCCCACTCTCCCTTCCCCCCCACCCTTGGCACCTACTCATCCTCTTACTGCCTCTATGAATTTACCTAATCTGATTATTTCATATTCTCTCTGTTTTTTTTCCATTACCATATTTTCAAGTTTCATCCATATGCAACATTTATCAGTATATTATTCCTTCTCATGGCTGAATAATATTCAATTGTATGAACATACCACATTTTATTTATCCATTCATATGTGGATGGATATTTTACTTATTTCTGCCTTTGGTTATAATGTAAAGTGCTGCTATGGACTTACAAGGATATAGTACCTGTACTATGAGTACCTGTTTACAATTCTTTGGGGTATGTACCTAGGAATGAAATTTCTGGGAGTTAAGTTAATCCTGTATTTAACTTACTGAGGAAGCACCAAACTGTTCCCCATTTTCTAATTGGTTTATCTGTCATTTTGAGGTTGAGTTGTAAGAGTTCTTTATATGTTTTTGAATCTGGACATTTATTAGATATATGATTTGCAAATATTTTCTCCTATTCTGTGGGTCTTTTCACTTTCTTGATAGTGTCCTTTGATGCTCAGAGATTTTAATTTTGATGAAGTTCAATTCACTATTATTTCTTTTGCTGCTTTTGGTTTGGGGTCATACAAGAATTCACAGGTAAATCCAGTCATGAACATTTGTCCCTGTGACATTTGTCCTTCTTCTAGGAGTTTTGTGACTTCAGCACTAATATTTAGGTTTTTGATCTATTTTGAGTTGCTTTTTGTGTTGCTTCTTTGGCAGGTATGGATAACCTGTTATCCCAGCACCATTTGGTGAAGAGATTATTCTTTCCTCATCAAATGATCTTAGCGCCTTGTTGAAAATCAGTTGATCATAGATGTATGGGTTTGTTTCTGGAACTTCTATTCTGTTTGACTGATCTAAAGGTCTATCCTTTGCCAGTACCACACTGTTTTGACCATTGTAGTTTTGTAGTATGCTTTGAAATTAGAAAATTTGGATCCTTGCAATTTGTTCTTCTTTTTCAAGATTATTTTAGCTACTCAGAGCCCCTTGTGATTCAAATGAATTTTAGGATCATCTTTTTCATTTCTGCAAAAAAGTACATTTGGATTTTGGTTTTGTTTTGTTTTCTGGAATTTATTCCCCCTTAAAGCTGAATATAAAGTCTGTAATTTCACTAATGTCTTTAGAGACAAACGTATAAAACTGAAATCTGAAAACATAGATCAGAGTGGAATGTTAAATGAAAGCTGTTTAATGAAATGTATGTCTGGAAACAACAAATCTAACAAAATCAAACTAACAAAACAAAACCAATGAAACAGAAAGAGGCTTTGATACAGTGCTGGTTTGAAACTGCTATGCACCCCAGAAAAGCCATGCTCTTCTAATCTATTCTTGTGAGAGCAGACCTAGTGTTGGGTGAGACATTTTGTTTAGGTTCTTTCCATGGAGATATAATCCAGCCCATTCAAGGTGGGCCTTAATCCTTTATTGGAGTCCTTTAAAATAGCTCATGGAAAGAGGGAACTCAAAGAAAATGCCCCAGGAGAATCCAGAAGGACCCATAGGTGCTGAGAGAGCTGGTTTGAAACCAATTCAGGAGAGAAGGGCCAGCAGTTGTCGTCATATGCCTTTGAAAGTGACAGAGTAACCCTGGATGCCGTCTTCCTTTCTTCTGTGAAGATACTCTCCCATGGATGCCTTAGTTTGGATAATTTTATGGCCTTAGAACTGTAAATTTATGACCTAATAAATCCCCTTTGAAAAAACCAACCCATTTCTCATATATTGCATTCTGGCAACTTTAGCAAACTGAAACATACCTTTCAATAATGGAAGACATTTTAGTTCACTGTTAAAGTCATGTAGTAAAAAAACATTTCTGTGGGAGTGTTGAATTATATATTTCAAACAGAAAGAACTCTAAAATGCATTTGAGTCTGGGAGTGGTGAATCTTCTTTTTCTCCTTTTGATTTTAATAGCATCCCGAACCCCAGAATTTGGAAAAACAAGTATTTCTGCAACTAAATTTTCTTGGCCTTTATATACCTAGGAAGCTGGCACTCTATATTTTATATAATTTTAAAGTGAAATAACAAGTTTTAGTAGCACATTTCCTTTGTCCCAATAAGACCACTACAGAAAATAAAGTAAAAATTCCGTCTTAAATACCTTCAATATTACATGTATGCCCACAATTTTCTGTGTCTTATAGTTGATTACTAAATGTAAAGGCAGCTCATTATAAAAGGGAACAAGAAAATTATTATCATGTGTTTGAAATTCGGCTGGTAAGTCACTAATGGTATAGCTACAACTTTCTCTGAACAAAGTTAAGTCCCTTAAAGCAAAACCTCGGTACTCTGCAGAGCTGTGGCACTGTGATAAATGTAGCGCACTGTGAATCTAGATCTAGCTCATTCACAACAAATGCAGTTCCAGCCGTGTCTATTTTCCTGTATTACTTTGCTGTTGAAAGAAATAGAGAGAGAGAGACGGAGGGAGGGAGGGAGGGAGAGAGGGAGGGAGGGGGAGAGAGAGAGAGAGAGAGAGAGAGAGAGAAAGAAAAAAAAACCAGGAGGATGGGGAACACATAGTGGCTATTCTTTGTTGGTAACTTACCACTTAGTTTGTTTAAGCAATTTTTTTCTTAAGAGACTATTTTATGATACAATCAAAAGATATAAGGTAAATCTGAATAGCTATCTTTATCTAGAAAGTGTGGTATTGATTGCCATTGATCGCCCTAGAATCTAACTAGCAAAGCTCAGTCCTACCATGTTGGCTCACCAGCATGAGGAGGCTAAATGTAAGTTGATTAATTGTAACCTTAAAATTAAAATTACTGCATCTTAAAAAAAAAAAAAAACAGTTTCATCAGAAGAGCCATAGTCAAATATAATATATAGTTGAAAAAAAAAATCCTGTGCAGTCTCTGGGATTCATCAAATGGAATTTGACTTGGGTCTTATTTAATGCCTACTAGCCAGTAATGCCCATGATTTGACAATAGGTTTCCTTGGAAAGAAAATCATGGATCATTGAATATATGCTTTTTTCCAGTGAGTAGAAATCTGTTTGGATTTTTTTTTTTTTTTTGGTTATTTGGGCATTGTAACTTTGATAGAGATTGCCTTGAATATGTAAATCACTTTGGGGTGTAGTGCTTTCTTAACAATATTAAGTTGTCTAATCCATGAACATGGGATGTTTTTTCATTTACCTAGGTCTTCTTTTGAAAATTTCTTTTAACCATGTTTTGTAGTTTTTGGTGGACAAGTCTTTCACATCTGTGATGGTTAGTTTCATGTGTCAACTTGGCCAGTTCATGGTCTCCAGTTTGGGCAAACAGAAACTGGTCTGATTGTTATTATAAAGATATTTTGTGGATTTAAATCATTAGTCAGTTGATTGCATCTATAACTGATTACATCTATCATCAACAAAGGAGCTTGCCTGTGAAAAATGAAAGATGATTCATCCAATCACTGAAGGTTTTAAAGGGAGAATTGATAATTTCAGCATTCAGAAAGAAGCATTTCTATTTCCACCTCAGACAGCTTCTCCTGGGAAAGTCATTAAAACCTTCAACAGAGTTCCCAACTTGTGCCATACCCCATGCAACTCAGACTTATCTGTCTCCATTGTCATGTGCATTAGTTCTTATAATATGTCCCTTGATATATCAATGAAAATAAACACATAAATATGCATCCAGTTCTGTTTCTCTGGAAAAACTTGACTAATTCAACATCTTTGGTTAAATTTATTTCTAGATATTGTATTCTCCTAGCTGTTACTGTAAACAGAATCGTTTCCTTATTTCTATTTCAGATTGCTGATGTATAGAAACAAACTGACTTTTGTGCAATGACAATTTTGTACTCAACAATTTTTTTGAGTTCATTTATCACCTCTAGTACCTTTCTTGCAGGTTCTTTTGAATGTTTTATATTTAAGATCATGTCATCTGACAATAGAGACAGTTTTCCTTTTTTTCTTTCTAATTTGAATGGCTTGTAGCCTCCACTTTTATCCTCTTCAGTTAACAGAATTAGAAGTTACCAACCTCTTTCCTTGGATATTGTGGGATGTCCTCATAAATTCTTATGAATGATAGTGAGCTTCCTTGTACAGTCTCCTATCTAATCAGGATTTGATTACAAAAGGACACTACATGCAATTTCAGATTGAATGCAATTTCAGAATGCAATTTCAGATTGAATGCTGTTCTGAGTCTAAGAGGTGTGTTTCACCTTTCAGAGATATACCATTTGTTGATCTTTCTTCTCCTTCACTGTCTAGAAGAACATAAGCACACAGAAGGCAGGTGTAAATTTTTATTCAGGTTTGTGTTCCTAGCACCTATCACCACACCTAGTATAAAGTATACAGCAGGAGCCCAAATTCCTTATAAGGTGAATAATAGTAAAACGGTAAAAATGCCACCAATAATTATTCATGGGTAAACTTTCAGAGTCAAATGAATAACGAATATTGAATTATGTCAGAAACTAAGAGATCATTACAATCTAAAGTATAATTTTTTTATTATAGGGATACATTATTCAATTTTTACACTTGATATATTTGGAATACAGAAGAAAGATATGAGAGAACAGAGCCTGGTCACATATGTAGAGCTTAGTCTTCCTTCCTCAGACCTCTCCCACACTCTCTGGGGTCTGCAGATAGTCACAGAGCTAAGGTCCCTTGGTTCATTCAGTTTTTCATTAGCACGTGAAGTATCTTATGCTACAGCCACAAAGCAGATGATTGAGCCCAGCACTGAGCTTTTCTCCACAGATCTCTTTCTATCACTAAGTTATGGATTGGGATATCAAATTCAATACCTCTTCAAAATGCCCATCATAGCAAGGAAATATTTTTTAATTGCATTTATGTCCCATAATTTAAAATCTAACAGTATAGTCTTGTACAAAATACAATATTACACAAATGTTTTCTGGACAATAAATACTTAAATACTGTGAACAGCATAAATATGTCAAATAATGTAAATAGCTAAGTAAATATTACAAAAGTTTTTTCAGTTATAGCAAATGAAAGATACATATCTCTCTTCTAATCATTATAGTTTTATGAGGATTCCATAAATTTGCCATGAATTATTTTTAATCTGGCATAAAACAGTGATGAAGATTTCACTCTCAGCATTGGAAGTAGCAATTCAGTCAAACAGATGAAATTTTGAAAATCAACCACTTTTTATTTCCAGAGGTTTCCACTGAACTTGTTAATGAAGAGAAAGCACCTTCTGATTTCAACCTGGACCACCTCCCAGGCACAGGAACTGAATTGCTTCTCTTTCAGATATAGAAGAATTTCTCGAAAGTGCCTCCTCACAGCCAGTCTGGAGTTCTCACTTCCCAGGGGTGTCTGATCTTCCTTCATTTCCTTTTCCATTCATGTCTCCAGGTCAGCCAGATGCTGATGAAGCCCAGTGAGGAATGTGTCCAGCAGGGTCTCATCCTAAGCCCCAGAAGAACCACATGTATGAAGAGGTTGAAGATTTGCTGGAACAGCTCAGGCAGGACAGTGGTGACATCCTCTCAAACTGGTTCCCATCCACGAGTATGGGAGGAGATCGGAAGTCATTCCCGTCCTTTACACATGACAGGAGGGAGATTCTCTCCATTCGACTCACCAGTGTGACGGGTTCCCGATGGCCATGGCTTCCAGGCAGGACACAGACCAGACAACAGGTGGAGAAGGGGCAGAGTCTCAGCAGAGCCATCAGCACAGAGCCTGGAGGGCCCCTGGGGAGCTGGTGACTCTGCAGAGCCGCCTGGAGAGGGAGTCTCACCTCAGCACATGGTGGGGACACTTGGTGCTCACAGCACACAGACCTTCATTTTCTGGGTTCTTCCATTTCACCCCTTTAGTTTTCCTTTCTATTTGTATGTGTGTGTCTGTGCACGCGTGAAGTCAATTAAAAAATGAACATTTATGGACATGGGTACCTGATGGGGGACTCCGAAGTAAGAAGTGCCAATATAGTATCCAACACAGCTTTTAAATGTTTTTTTTTTACGTGGGCAGGCACCAGGAATCAAACCCGGGTCCTCTGGCATGGCAGGCGAGCATTCTTTCCTGCTGAGCCACCATGGCCTGCCCTTAAATGTATTTTTACACATCTTCTTGGTTTTACCTGGGGAGAAATGTCTAGGCAATGTCAGAGAAGGGGGAAAATTCATGAACAAAAAAGTGACTTTCCTGGCTTAGCATGAATTATTAAAGAGTTCATGCAATAAAGATGTTTTTTTCTCCTTATTTTTTATTTAAACCTTTCCCCCTTCTTTAAGAAAGAAGTTGCATATGGACCTCAAAATTATACCATGAATTAATCTTTAACTAACTGAAGATATATTTACTCTCATAATATTGTTGGAGAACAATATCACAGGTATCATTTGTTAAAAAAAATTGTGGGAAAAAATAAATTGTGTTGCAGCTAGGTCCTGACTTCCCTAAAAGACATTCAAGTGTGTCTGTGATTCTCTCTGTTCTCTTTAACTTCAACCTTTTAACCATGAAAGGTTTCCCTCACTCATCATGAGGCAATGCAGATTATCTCATCTCCTAAATATTCTATTGACACATGATTTCCAACCACATTCTTGGGCGATTGTTGGGCCTGTAATGGTACTCAAAGCTTATCATGACATTATAGAATGTGTAAAGTACAGATTTATTTTACAATATTAATATTAATGGCAGCCCTATTTTGTTATATATAGGTTTTCAACAAGTGTTTCATAAACAATTTCATTGCATCTTCAAGTTTCCCTTTGAGATATAGCCATTATGGTTATTTTATAGATGAAGAAACAGAAAACTGAGAGAGGTAACTTAACTTGTCATGAGTTTCAATTTATTATATAAGTGGTGGCTATTCATAAAGTGGGTGTCCTTCCACCTTACTCTTTAGCCTTCTCCTTTAGCTGCTCTCTGCACACTGGTAATGAAGTAATTGATCTAACTAGTTTTGCCTCTGATTTCTGGCTGGGCTGTAAGCTCCCAGACAGCACTAATACTGTGTCCTTAGAACACTATCCGTCACAGAAGCAGCAGCTAGAGCAGTTTCTGTCCCATAGTAAGTACAAAAAGGAATAAATATTCAGAGGATGAGTAACCTAGCACTTCAGGCCTGTTGAAAACATGTAACCCCTTAGGCAACAGTGTGCTTTAAGAGTCAGCTGCCCTAGGTCAAGAGCTGTGTGCAGCTACAATAGTCTCAGCCACAGACTGGGTAGAAACTTGCCGTCCTGCAGAATGCTTAACCCCGGGTCTGTGTTTCTACAGTTAGTTGTGTCATATTGTATTTTCAGAAGATGAGCCTGCACTTCCTCTTTTTTTTTTTAATATTCTGCATCTACTTTCTATTTGCCTTAGTGCATTGCTTTTCCATGACAGCTTAGTTTTACTTTCCAGGAATGTTTAAAGAGAGAGGATATTCTGACGTCTTGAAAATCATACTGAGAATGTTACTTATTTTTTTCATTACATTTCCTCTTCCTCTGTTTGCAACAAACCTCAAAGTGAAAAGGGAAATATTACAAAAGCATTAGGAAAGCCTTTAATCAGCGAAAAGACAAATACCATAGAAGAGGGAACAATTTTTAAATTATGTAAAAAAGTGAAAAATAATAAGTCACAGTCATTATTTTGATAGAGCTAGAAAAATGGACTAGGCAGGACAACATCTCTGCCCAAAGTAACAAACCCAGTTGATATATTCTAACTACTTGAACACCTGGACAGTAGCAAAAGTTGCACTTTACTCCCCTGAAGGGCAAGTTAATCTTCTTGGTGTAGTGTTGGCTCAGTGCAATGATTATCTCAGTAATTATCTCGATTAAGTAGAATAAAGAAAACCAAATTTGGTTTTGAAACTATGATATGCCAGGTTATTCCTTTGTCGCCCTCTGGCATTCAGTTGGTTTTATTATATGTGGGGTCTTCTCATATTCATGGTGCCATGAAATCCCAGGCCAGTTGGTTATGTTGCTTCACCTCCCTCATCGTCTCATTACATACCTGAGAATCTGTAAGACTAAGCAGTATTCTTATACTGCCATTTTCCTAGCTGTTCTGGTTTTTAAAGTGTTTTAAATACTTAGTGCTCACTATTGTATCTGTCTTTAAATTTATTTTATCTTTTGATTGAAATTGATATTTTAAAATGAAGAAGTATTACTTTTGGTTGTGAATAAGGAAATTTGAATGGATGTACAACTAGCCTCATATTGAACATATGTCACTGCTTTCAGCTGTCTTTCTCTCAACAACTTGTCAACTTTGTATCACTGATGGTACAATTGATAAAAGGAAGAAATCATACAAACTATTTCCTTGGCTCAGAAATCATACCACGTGTCAAACAAATTTTTCTAGACAATTATACAATAAAACCAGGAACCTTTGGTTCTTGATGACTAACTTAACAGTAAGTGAGAAAACTATTCAGGTATCTAAGATTTGTCAGAACTGAATTGTGTTCTGTGATATTAATCAGTTTTGAAGGTACCTGGTGCTCTGCTTTAGATTTATCTCAGATGTTATTGTTCAATTTTGGATTTACGTAGAGAACCCCCTTATGAAGAGAGGGGCTATCAGACTTTTACATGCCTGAGAAAAAGAGTATGTTACTACTACCACGCTGGCCGTTCACACACATACCAAACTGTTTATATGATGCTTGACTTGAAAGGAGGAAACCTGGGAGATACAATAATTTAGGCTCATATGCACAGCAGTTCTACTCCCCACACCTCCCACCACAAAATGCAGGGTTTTCTAAAGAGTTCTAGTAAAGGTGTGCCGACATGTTCCTTACTTTCAGGGGGGTGACTATGAGTTTTATTAGCATTTTATAATGCTAAGCTAGATTCTACCAATATAGGCCCTGAGGGGAGAGTGCAGTACATGTATGAACAAACAGGTGAGCTGAGAGGATGCTTTGAGAGACATAATAAAAATGGAGGTTACAGCCATAAGCATATCTCTTTGAATTAGAAACCATTATCCAAACAACCCATTCAACTGTTCAAACACATACGCATGTGCCCGCACACAAACATCTAGTTCCAATTTGGGTGGTTTCATTATCCACTTAAAGTGGGGGCTACCCCAGCCAGACAATGGGGAGAAGGATGAGTGAAGTTCTCCTCTTGTTCTCAGTTCTACAACCTTTCATCAACTATACCAGCATGGACCAGGTAAAAGCTCCCACGGGTGGAAGGAAGTCTAAGGAGCCCTTTTGTTTAAGGAGATACCAAGTGCCTGGTGTTGAGGATTTGACAGAAAGCACAAGTAGATCTATGCACATAAAGGACATATCTTTCATACCTGGTATAGTACATCAACACTTCCATGAAGGATATCTAGGTAAGGGGTGTGTGGAGAAGAATTAAAAAGAAGCCTAGGAATGATTTCTTCAACATTATTCTGGACATAGGTAAAAAAGGAACCAGACAGTCCTAAAATTAAAAATTGATGTTTATTAATATGATGAGCATACTATTTAATATTTTAATAATAATACCTCATTTAATATTTTAATAATAATATCCCATTTAATATTTTAATATTAAAATAAAATTCTAATATTTTAATGTGTAAACTGAACTCTCAATGTAAGAATACAGAAAGAAATGCAACTGATACATCTTCTCAGGTGCCTGTGAAGAAGGGAAATTCCAAAATTGGGAATGGAAAGGTCTGGGTGAAATTCAGAAAATGAAAATGCTTGTCTTCAGTATTTAAGTGGCACACATGGAAGAAGGTCCTCAGAGAACCTGGTTTGAAACTCACGGTCCCCCGTCTCAACCAGAAGAGGGTCTCCTTGGAACTCACCAATGGCTTTTTCAGTCCCTTCACTGGTGGTGTTGGTGATGATCTTCTCCAGCCCCATCAGCTCCTTCAGCTGTGACCTGCCTCAGAGCCTTTATGTGGGAAAGCAGGAGACCCTCACAGTGTTGGGACAAATGGGGAAGATCTCCCTTCTTTCCTGCCTGAAGGACAGGACTGACTTCAGATTCCCCCAGGAGATGGTGGAGGCCAGCC
>PVIY010046115.1:0-18662 GCA_004026745.1 Myrmecophaga tridactyla | reverse complement strand
CGGACTAAGCTGGCCTCCTACCAGGGGGAAGGAGTCACCTGCATCAGTTTTCCCTGAGGGTGAGACCCGGCAGGTTGAAAGACTTTCCTGTGAAGTCTCTGGGCTCTGTTTTTCTTATCCTGCCCAGTAGGTGGCGCTTGTCTGCCTGCGGGTCCCACCAGCAAAAGATGTCGTGTCTCCTTTAACTTTGGAAGGCTCTTCCTGCTGGGGGCGTGGTCGAGACAGAGGAGAGGTTGTAGGCTGGTTTTAATGGCTTCAATTTGCCAAGCCCTGGGGTCTGCGTTCTTTGAGAGAGGGATTCCACCTAAGTTGGGTTTCACCCCTCCCCTGGGGAAGGCGCATGTGGGAGACAGCCCTAAAAGCAGTCTGTTTCTGCCTGTGTGTGGGGCAGTTGCAGCCCGAGAAGTCCAGCCGCTGAATCCAGAGGCTGCCAAGTCTCCGTAGAAACCGCCACAAAAACCCCCGTTTTGTCCCCTTTCCTCTTTTTCGGTTAGCCCAATAAGCGACTTCTGACTTGCCCAGTTTTGCGTGAGCTGGGGGCCTATTTTTCGTAATCAGAATTTGTTTATTAATGCCGCAATTGGCGCTTGGTTGGGCTCAGTCCCTGCTACTGTTTCCTTTCTCTCCGCGAAGCCGCCTATGGGGGAGGGGCGCCGGCCGCCGGCCGCTGGCCGCCGGCTGCCACGGCTTTGGGGAACTCACAGATCCGAAGATTTTTCGTCGATCTAGCTGCTCCAGTCCTGGGCGCGCTGTGTGTTCGGTCACTATCATGGTTCCGGGAGCTATTCTGCATTGTTTCTGGTTATCTAGTAGTTGTTCTAGAGGACGAACTAAAACGCGCACCTTGCTAAGCCGCCATCTTGGCCCCCCTCTGCCTTAATGATTTTTAAAATACATTGAGTTTTTCTCTGCTTCCAATGCAAGTCTGATAATTTATTTATGTTTAAGACATTATGCCTTTTCTTAACATAATCAATGCAAACTTAAATGCTCAGTTTTCATGAAAATTATCCTCATTATATCTGCTTTCCTACAACTTCATTTCATACCCTATGTTATCCCATTGGACTCCCCATATATGATTTCTCCAGGTCATTTGTTTCACCTTTCATAGACTGTCTGTTCTGTTTTGTTTTGCTTTCTGTAATGATGGTGTTGTCTTTTCTTTCCAATAGACTATTAGCACATTTTAATTAGGGTTCTTCTCTTTCTCAATTTTGTATCTAGTAATATTAATTCTTTGATGGGAAGATTAATAGCAATACTTGTGAACATTCATCCCAATGTGTAAGTAACTGTGGTAAGAAATTTAAATGGCTTTTTTTTCAGTTTGATTCACACAATGACCTTATGAGATGGTGCCATTAATATTTCCACAGGAGCACAAACAGGTAATTTGACAGAGCAAGGTAGTTAGAAACTCAGAGATTTGAAATTGACCTGAGATAAAATGCTTTTTAACACTATATTGATGGTGAACAGTTCTACCACAATTTACACATAGAAGGTACTTCATGAATATTTCTGGATTTTCAGTGTAAAAACATAAAATAATGTGCTGAATATTTCAGAAGCTAAACTTTTGAACTTTATAGCTGGTCTTCAAGTATAGTCCAGACTCTCAAATTTGCATCCTTAGAATTCAGCATTTGAGGCATATATTATTTTTCTCTGAGTTATACAGTCTATTCATGGTAGACAAAATACATTAGTGAGAAAATAACAAAATACATTAGTGAGAGTCTTTATAGTTAAAATTATTTGATGATAGCAAATTGATGTGTAATTTAAAGGATTATTTTTAATTTTTTTCTGTGCTGCAGTCACAATTGTTTCACTGACATACAATCTCATCTTCACAAGAGCTTTTAGTATCAGAAAAACTGCAAAGAGGGATGATTATTTTGAACTATTCATGTGTGTGTGCACTTGCATTCAAATGCACATACGTATGTGTGAATGGTTACAGGAGGATGGCTGGTGAATGGAACAGAGTAACAGTGTTGAAACTTAATTAGAAATATATCATATGTACTCAAAAGAAGAGTTAGTTTTGTAGGAGATTTATTAATCAGAAGTCCAGGACAAAGTAGTGTTTACTTTGTATCCAGGGTTTCTGAGACCAAACCCCAGATCAGTCAATCACCAGTTATGTGGCACTGGTAAAACATTATCTCACAGGGACTCAGCTTCTTCTTCTATAAACGTAGGAAGTATTTTGTCACACATAACATAACTTATGTATTCTTTATTATAGTTATTGTCACTGCCTGGTTATTGCTATTATTACTATTTTAAGGAACTTTAACTCAATTTGCTAGGAAGTTATTGTAGATAACTTGAAATCAGTCAGTTCATGACCTTTAGATTGAAATAAATTATATGTAAGGACAAAATAAAATAGTAGCTCTGTGCAAAACTGTAAAACAAGGAAATTTTCCTTCCTCAATTTAATCCCACATCTTTGGAATTTACATATCCATGCATATGGATAACACATTTCAATAACCAAATTGATTCTTTAAGGTACTTGATCAAAGTCACATTTTCTCTCATACCTTAGTAATGCCATTCTATCTCATGAATGTTATTTTTGGTAAAGGATACAATGCTGGCATATCTAATAGAAGTTTAAAACAATTTTCATCTTAGAATATTGATTTATATGTTTCTGATTCTTATGTTAAAGTTTGACTTTCAAAGCTGCTTTATACTGTGGTAGACAGAATTCCAAAATACGCACCCCACTAAATTTCTTTTCCTAATCACGAGGAGTATAAAGATGATAGTATATCATGTCTATGTTATAGGGTATGGCAGAAGGGATTTTGCAGGTGTAATTTATGTTACTAATCAGCTGGTTGTGAAATAGTGAAAATGGCTATTTTCTGGGTGTTACCAGTCTAAATACATAATTAAATGAAAATATTGCTTTGAAAGCACGATGTTTTATGTGGCTTGTAGCACAAGGGAAGTCAGACAGCAGTGAAGGACAAGAAGAATTTACCAATCTGTTGTGGGCCCTGGGATAGAAAGACTGTATGCAAAAACTGAAGAGAGGTCTCTAGGAGGTGAGAGGGACCTCTGACTAACAGCAGGGGAAAACTGAGTTCTGCTTATAACTTGAATAACCCTGGAAGTGATTTTCCCCCCAGAATCACCAGGTAAGGGCCTGGCCCAACTGCCTCCTATATTTCAAACATACAAGATCCAAAAGAAAGAAACCACTCAGAGTACAATGAGATAATAAGTTGGTGTCAATTTTACACACTGGTTCTTTCTGTTTTTGTTGATTAACCCAAAATTTTCTTTTTAATACATATTTTATTATTATTATTATTTTTATTTTTTTGGCATGGACAGGCACTGGGAATCCAACCCTGGTCTCTGGCATGGCAGGTGAAAATTCTGCCACTGAGCCACCATTGCATCACCCTTAGTAAGTATTTAGAAGAAATAATTTTTTGGGAGAGGAAAATAAATGTTATAATTATTTCAAACATTTTATCCCAAAACTCTGATTTTAAAAAACATGTGTGTTTATTCGGTTTCCTTTTTGTAATAAAATTATTTAAAAGAAAAAAACATAAATGGTGCATGTTGCATGTTGAGTTCTGTCCCCTCCAAAAGACATGAATGTGACTTTATGTGAAAATAGGCTCTTTGAAGATATTATTAATTAAGATGAAGCCAAATTAGATTAAATAGACAGGCCCTAATCCATGATTACTTACATGCTTATAAGAAAGGGAGAATTAGACACAAACATATAGACATAGGAGAGAATACTGTGTGACACTAGGAAAGAGATTGAAGCCCGAAGATTGTCAGAAAACAATCAGAAGCTAGGAAGAGGCAAGGATTTGTCTTTCTTCTACAGATTTCAGATTTCTAGCCTCCTGAACAATGAGACAATTAATTTCTGTTGTTTTAAGCCATCCTGTTTTTGTTACATCCTGTACTTTGTTACAATAGTGCTAGGAATTTGAGGCAGTACAAATGTCCCCATCCAGATGACCCTATGTTCTTGAAAATACAAAATAACACATGCATAAATTTTGAAAACCCAAATATCTAAAAATTATGCAAGATTTTAAAAATTCATCTTTTTTCCTTTTTGTCTTAAAAATCATAATTACTATTAATAATTTCCTATGATTCCTTTCATTAACAATATTCCTATACATTTATCAATATATACTTTCTACTTTGTATTGTATTATACTCACAAAAGGGAATAATGCTATTACATAACTTTCTCCTTTAATATACTGTTGTTATCTTTTCATACATTACAATTAATCCACTTAACAAATTAATCTACATGGGTTTAGTCAAATAAGACCTGGATGTTCTCATCATAGAAGACACAATGGAGCCCAAGATAGGAAAAAAAGGACTCTTCCCAGGGGAGACCAAAGCAGCTGGTACTGTGAGAAGAGATGATGGTAACATGCAGTGTTTGTGAATGAGCACCTAGCCAACATATGGAAGGTAGATTGGAACAAATATCTTTATGGGGATACATCAATTGTGATCAATATAATCCATCTATGATTCACTAAGATTAATTCAAATCCTTTTAAGGTAACTGGTGTCCCCAGTATAATATGAAGTCTTCAGGCACATATACACAACAGGAGTTCCATTGAAATAGAAACACCATGGTGTGTTCCTCATACCAGTGAACCAGCAGGAAAGAAGAGCTACTGTTCTGACTTGGGTACTTAATTCTGATTATAGTGAGTATCTAAGGTTGCTACTATAGAGGTGGGACAGTGAGAAATATATATATATATATATATTTGTTGTTGTTTCTCTTATTTTTTTTTGCATGGGCAGGCACTGGGAATTGAACCAGTCTCAGGCTAAAGAAATATGTGGATCTAAGCTAATTCCTTATTGCAGTATTGATTCTCAGAGCCATAATTGATAGAGGTTATTCTTCTCCTCTACCACCCATTCTCTCACTCTTGTTCAGTATGTCAGTTTGGGTTTTTACCTGGTGGGATGTCTAAAAACTTGATCTCCAAGAATTGGATGTTGTCATGGTCAGGTTCATGTGTCAACTTGGCCAAGTGGTTGTACCTGTTTGTCTGGTTGGGCAAGTGCTGGCCTGCCTGTTGCAATGAGGACATTTCATATAATTAAATCATGATCATGTCAACTGCCTCCACAGCTGATTCCATTTGTAATCAGCCAAAGGAGAGTGTCTTCTGCAATAAGTGATGCTTAATCTAATCTCTGGAAGCCTTTTAAGGAGAATTCAGAAGAGACAGGCTCTCTTCCTGCTTTGGCTGGTAAGCCTCTCCTGTGGAGTTCATCCAGACCTTCTGTTGGAATTGTTGGCTTCACAGCCTGCCCTGTGGATTTTGGAATCTGCATTCCTGTGGTCACATGAGACACTTTTATAAATTTTAATTTGTGAGTGTTCCCTGTTGATTCTGTCTCTCAGGAGAACCCTAACTAATACAGACCTCTACCTTGGTGTAACTGAAGACTATGAAAGAGGTTTCTGACAGGGTCAGCAATAGAGGTCACTTCTACTTCCACTTATTGGATCTAAGAAAAATGTGTATCAGGAAAATTAGCACACTGCACCATATATTAGGCAGTAGTTCAATGCATATATTGAATACTGAGGGCAGAATCCCAACTCTTCACAAAATTTATTTCTAGCTAGTTCCTTAATTTAGCCTTTAAAAGAACTTTCCTTTGTTCTAACAGGCTGAGTGCTTATGGGTGATGGAATACTTGGTAAAATCAGTGCATTCTGAGGTCATGAGAAAAATATGACTTATTTTGCAATTTCCTGAAATTTCATGTTTGAACCTTAGTGGAACAATTAGCATACCTGTCAATCCCTGGTCACAGTTAGCATGATTCCATTGATACATTCTGAAAAAAGATGATTGAAAGATAAAATTCCCCAAAGACAAAATTAAGTAAAAGAAGAAATAAAATTGCCCTGGAGAATGACAATGGCTGTACACTTTTGTAATTTTAATTTAAAATTGAACTGATTTTGGGCCACAGTGGCTCAGCAGGCAGAATTCTTGTCTGTCATGCTGGAGACCTGGGTTCAATTCCCAGTGCTTGCCTATGCAAAAAGAAAAGAATGTAAACTGGTTTTGATCCTCCTTATTCATGATGTCAAGGAGAGTGCATTCACCAACTGGCAATATTTCTGCAATGACACTAAGGGCCAGAGGCTAAAAAAACTATGATTAGAGCCCTACTTGTGCAATTGGTTCCCATATCAGTGCATAATGGGAACACAGGTTCAAGGAATACTCAGAAACTTTAGCAACCTTTAGTTTAAAAACTTATAGTTTCTATGCAACTCTTTATTGAATGGAATAAGGAATGCAGAAAGGACAAATAATGCCCTTGTCACATACATAGCACAAGTAATCCAGAGGGAAAAAGTTCCATCACATCCTGTCTCCTGGGGTAGTTGAAAACTGCTCCTTGTTGTAGTTGATACATGTCATGTCAGCTCACATGCCCCATATAATGTGTGAGAAACCAATCTATACTGTTTGAAGATGTATTTTATCCATTGGTATGGGAGGAAGCCCTGCCATTGAGAACTCTCATTCTGATAAGCATTTAGGGCTGCTTTTCTCCAATTTCTAGGTTTAAGGTCTGTCTAGGCCTTTTCTTTAATTAATACCTCTTCCAGGTTATAAAATAGCATGCAAAGGAAAAGGAGGTAGTGGTAGTGGAAGACCACAGGATGGCCACTTAGAATATCTTCATTACTTCCCCAGCAAAGGAGGTGGGGATAGGTGAGTTCTGGCTAATGCCCAACTAACAGGTGTCTGAGATTTCCCTACACCACTATCATCCTCCATAATGCATTTTGTTTTTGCAGATACCAGATAGGTTACAAAAACAGAAACATGATAGATACTATTGTTTGTGCATGCTTTACTTCTTTGGTAGTGCTACTAATCTCTGATGTACCTCACCAAATGATGTATTGATTCTGATATAATACCTCTCATGAAGATCAAGGAATATTTCAGGAGCTTCCAATTGGCCCTTTCTACAAAATGGACAATTATTCCAGAGAATAGGAACCAATAAATTTGTGTAAACTACTAAATATATTGAGAGACTGAGAAACTCAATTGAGTCCATGGACAGATTAAAGCCACTGTGGGATGTACTTGGCCTTAACTTTGTCACCTGACCTCTGTAATCTCCTACTCTAAACAGAGGGAACCACAATAGAATTTTCAGTCCCTTACTATCATTGTCACCTCTGAATTAACATCTAACAATCCTTCAAAAGTCTGAGTATTTCCCTTAAGCCACTGCACACTCACACAGGCAGTACAAGTCCTTTGTTGTAAGGATAAAAGATATACTTTTACATATGTATATTTTAGCATGGTGGCCTTTCCTAAGTAGGGTACAATATCCCATTAAATCATTATGTCCTGGGTCTGAAAATTCATTTAATTCTGCACATGTGTGAGGACTACAGTTTTACCCTTGCAGTGACTCACATTACTGTTCTTTTCATCAGCCCTTGTTATTATTTAAAAAATCTGCAATAGCTTCACTGGTTGTCCATTCTTCTCACCCTAGAAACAGTGCAATCTGCTTCCATTTTCATAGAACTCTGCAGGAAAAGATATATGAATACATTTTTCCTGGCTGTCACTGTGATAATTATATCCACCTTGCCTCCAACAGTTATTAACTGCTGGTACCTGCCATTCTAGAATCCCATCATTTCCATTGATAACAGAAACCAAATTTCCATGGAAACATCTTCATTTATCATTTACATAAAATATATGTGCCCCTGTCCCCCAGAACATTCTTTATTATGTTAAGTGAAAGAATTATCTTCTGGGTCCTCCCAGGAAAGTTCACAGGTTCTCTCATTGTAGATTAAAATATTGTCACTACTTTGAGCCCCTCTTCAATACTAAGCCAAGGAAGTTCCTCTATCTTCACCTAATTTACTGAGGACACTGCAGTAGACAGAATAATGCCCCCCAAAGTGTCCATTCTCTAATGCTGAAACATGGAAGACCAAGGCAGAGGAGACAGTCAGAGGGAGATCTTACACTAGAAGAAAATTCAAAATGGAGGCAACATTGCTGGCTTTGTAGATGGAAGCAGGTTACCTTGTGCCAGAGTGTGAACATCCTCTCTAGAAGAATGAAATTGAATGAAAATGATATTCACCTAGAGCCTCTAGTAGAGACATGTAGCCCTGCTGACACCTTGATTTTAGCCCAATGAGACCTGTGTCACACATAAAACCTATGGAAAGTTAAGACATAAATTTTCAGCATTCTAAGCCACTAAGTTTGTTCTAATTTGTTATAGTAACAGTAGAAGATCAATACAGTTACCATACTATAAAATCTTTGAGGACCCGGCTTCAGATGTCCTTCTTAGAACATCATATCACTGAATGAGGACTTATCCTTCCCAATTGCCTTACATTAGGAGAAGGTATAAGCTTTTTTATTCTCTGCCATCTCAAGAAACTGTGAGAAGATAATAAATAAATATATCTTTCTTTTGCCATACAACAGTGACAACATTTTATATACCAGGTGCCCGTGTAATATTTGTTGAGTTCAAAAGATTGATTTTCTCCAGAGATTATATTTCATTCTATTTACATATTTTATTAAGTTAAACCTCTAAAAATGTTGAGTTGTTCTTTGTTTTCTGTTCTTTCTCAGAGGGTGTGGATGTGGGACCGGTAGAATGACAAGCCATATGCAACTGTATTAGAAAATTATGTTGGATTATTCTCTAATGATGTCTCTCTGAGCTCATAAAGATGGAATTAATCTATCACCTACCTGATAGAAAACTGTTTAAATGAGTGTCAAATATGTTAGTGTACAATATTTTTGTCACATAGCCTGCTCATAGAAATTCAGACAGAAAAAAGCAATTTCTTTCTACATTCCAATGGAGAGACATTTTAAGTAAAGTCATGTAAACTATTGGTATTCCAAAATATTATTTCTTAATGTTTACCTTCCTTCAACAGTCAGAAACATCCTAGATGATGTAAGAAGCTTAAATCTGGTATATCTATTTAGCCAAGTGAACTTTTTAACTACATACAGAAGTCACTTCAAGAAAACCAAGGTACAAGAGAAAAAAGGAAAAAGTCCAAAGATGATAAGATGGTGTTAGAGAACAGGTAGAAGAAAAAGCAGTGTAATTGATAAAAGAGGAAGTTGAACAACCAGGGATAACTCTAGACTCATGCCATGCCCTAATTTGTCTTTCTGGTCATACAGAATTGTTCTGAATTTGAAAATTTATTTGCAAGGTATAATTCAGGGAAGGATCACGGTGTTGCAATACCAGAGGTTCTATGCTGTGAACTTCATATATCTCCCATCAAGGAGCTGCAGATTTATAGGAAGGAGTCTGAGGATTAATATGCATGCTTTTTGCAAGCTGTGTAGATAATTTCATATTTTTAAAATTAATTTCCATTTGTTTTAATAACTTAGTAAAACACACTTATTAACATTTGTACTAAAGTTAATACTAAGTTTTAACATATATTTGCTTGAATATATTTTATATACTAGGCTTTATGTTTATCAATTAACATAAATTACATCGCTTAATTCACCTCATTATTTCCATGAGACAGGTATTAACAATGACACTTTATAGTAGAGAAATCAGAAACACAGATAAATTAAGCAGTTTACCCAGGTTGCACATTTAGTAAATTAAATACTAGGATCATTCTCAATGACTGTCTTATTCCATGGTGGTTCTATTTCCACACATTTTCCTGACACCAGCCTATATTGAAAACTAGGGGCTACTAGAAAATGATGATGAAAGACATAGTCAATGGAAGAGGGAATGGCAATCAGCTTGAGGAGCTTAGAATAAACAATGAAGTAATGAGGACTGGTTGACAATCAGGTATCCAGAAGATATACAAGTGGAAATGTTCAGTAGACATTTGGACTCCAAAGAAAATCAACCGTGACGCTGCTGCCACTCTGTGTGAGTCCCGGCAACTGCCCCAGCCTGGCGAGAGCCTGGAGCCTCGCTTCCAGAGCTAGCAGGACGAGGTGCTGCTGGTGAGCAGCAGTTGGTATCCAGACCAGTGGATTGTTCCAGGAGGAGGGATGGAGTCTGAGGGGGAGCCTGGTGATACTGCCATAAGGGAGGTTTACAAAGAGTGGATTCAAAGGAAAATTAGGCAGAGTCCTGGGCATATTTGAACAGAACCAAGACGGAGAGCACAGAACATATATTTATGTTCTTACAGCCACTGAAACATTAGAAGATTTCGAGAAGATTCTGTTACTCTAGGAAGGGAAAGTAGAAGATGCAATACAAGTTCTCCAGTGTCATAAACCTGTATATACAGAGGATCTGTAAAAACTGAAGCTGGGTTGTTCTCCAACCAATGGAAATTCCACATTCCCTTCCCTTCCAGATAAAAAATGCCTTGTTTGTAATTGCTGCGTGGACCTCTAGACTGCCATCCAGCATAAGGGAGACTCAGGTGGAGCTTAACTACCATATGCTAGCTCCTGGAGAGCCTTCTATATCTTCCTTGGCAGACATCTGAATGAGCTTGCAAACTGTCTGAATTTGCCATACAGGGTGTCCTTGTTTGGAAGAATGTATGTCCCCTAGAAAAGTCATGTTTTAATCTAAATCCCATTTCATAAAGGCAGAATAATCTCTATTCAATACTGTATGTTTGAAACTATAATCAGATCATCTCCCTGGAGATGTGATTAAATCAAAAGTCGTTGTTAAGCTGGATTAGGTGACATGTCTCTACCCATTTGGGTGGGTCTTGATAAATTTCGAGAGTCCTATAAAAGAGGAAACATTTTGGAGGAAAGAGATTTGGAGTGAGCAGAGAATGCTGCAGCACCATGAAGCAGAGAGCCCACTAGCCAGCGACCTTTGGAGATGAAGAAAGAAAATGCCTTCCAGGAAGCTTCATGAAACAGGAAGCCGGGAGAGAAAGCTGGCAGATGATGCCTTTCTCACTATGTGCCCTTCCAGCCAAGAGAGAAACTGTGAATGCATCTGCCATGTGCCTTCTCACTTGAGAGAGAGGCCCTGAACTTCATCGGCTTTCTTGAACCAAGGTATCTTTCCCTGGATGCCTTAGATTGGACATTTCTATAGACTCCTAAGGACATTTTCTTGGCCTTAGAACTGTAAACCATGATCTTATTAAATTCCCCTTTTTAAAAGCCATTTTGTTTCTGTATATTGCATTCAGGCAGCTAGCAAACTAGAACACAGTGTTTTTAAATAATTTGCATGTTTTTCAGATGCTTTCAAAATTTTTTTTGAGTGTAAAAATATTTTAATAAGCCAAAGCCATGAGGAAGCCTTTTTCAATGCCTTAACTGTGACCCCTCCACCCCCATCCCATGCTATTTTGGACTGTCATCTTTTATCTCACAGGCTTTTTCCAGTTCTTTTTTGTCCATTTCAATGCCTGGTTTACTTTGTCAGGTTAACTTACTTGTAGGTATATTTCCCCCCTAAATTGCTTTCTCATTCTTACAGCATTAATGCACTCAACAATTCCTTATGTGGGAAAATACTTACTGGAATTGAATAAACTGTATATCCATTCCAAAATATGTTTCAGAGAACCACAATTTTAATTGATAAATTCCAGATTTGAGCCATTTCTGGTTTTGAAATAACTGTTTTGACAAAGAATTTAATTTGTTTTTTTCAGGAATCTATCAACTGATTTGTCTTAATTTTCATAACTGATATTATGTCAATAGCTATTTGATTCAACTATTTCCCCTGTAACTCAACAGTAGTTTAACACAAAATACAACCACAGAGTTCATCATTTTCAGGGAGGTATTGTTAGCAAAATGCACACAGTAAATATATCTCATTAAAACTATAATCATGGAATTTTATTTAGCATGCTCCGTGGCCAGTTCTCTTTATACATTTCTGTACACAGAATGCTCTAGGAACCATTTTTCTCTCAAAATAAATTGTTAAGGCACTGTCATGGTCAGGTCTGTGTGTCAACTTGGTCAAGTGGTGGTACCTGTTTGTCAGATTGGGCAAGTGTTGGCCTGTCTTTTGCTATGAGGACATTTCATAGAATTAAATCATGATCATGTTGGCTATATCCACAGCTGATTCCATTTGTAATCAGCCAAGGGGAGTGTCTCCTTTAATGAATGATGCTTAATCTAGTCATTGTAATCCTTTTAAGGAGGATTCAGAGGAGACAGGCTCTCTTCCTGCTTTAGCCAGCAAGTCTCTCCTATGGAGTTTGTCCAGACCCTCCATTGGAGTCATCAGCTTCACAGCCTGTCTTGCAGATTTTGGACTGTACATTCCCATGGTTACATGAGACACTTTAATAAGTTTTATATTTACAAATATTTCCTGTTGATTCTGTTTCTCTAGAGAACCCTAACTAATACAACTTGGTACCAGGAGTGGTTCTTAAGAAATAGAATCTTAAAAATGAGTTTCTATTAATGGTTTTCTAAACTGACTGGACTCAAAGGCATTGAAGACTATGATTCCCATAATCAGAATGACATTGCCAATCCATGGAGTGAGTTGGCAAAAAGAGATAGTCAAAATATCACCATTTAATTCTACTAATGTTTCACTTGTATGAAGCCAGGCTCTGGGGAATAATGCTTTTGACACCTTTAATGGAGTTTTGTGGAAATAGTAAGTATAGAGATTGCACTGGTTTGAAAGGAAGTATGTACACTAGAAAAGCCAGGTTTTAATCAAAATCCCATTTCATAAAGGTAGAATAATCCCTATTCAATACTGGATGTTTGAAAGAGTAATCAGATCATCTCGCTGGAGATGTGATTTAATCAGAAGTGGTTGTTAGGCTGGATTAGGTGACGACATGTCTCTACCCATTTGGGTGGGTCTTGATTAGTTTCCAAAATCCTATAAAAGATGAAACACTATGGAGAATGAGAGAGATTCAGAAAGAGCAGAGCAAAATTATATAGCCATGAAAAACAGAGACAACCAGCCAGTGACCTTTGCAGATGAAGAAGGAAAATGCCTCCCGGGGAGCTTCATGAAATAGGAAGCCAAGAGAGAAAGCTAGCAGATGATGCCATGTTCAACACATGCCCTTCCAGATGAGAGAGAAACCCTGAACTTCACTGGCCTTCTTGAACCAAGGTATGTTTCCCTGGATGCCTTTGACTGGACATTTCTATAGACTTGTTTTAATTGGGACATTTTCTTGGCCTTAGAACTGTAAACTAGCAACTTATTAAATTCTGCTTTTTAAAAGCCATTCCATTTCTGGTATATAAAATTCTGACAGCTAGTGAACCAGAACAGAGATGTTGGCTAATTGTTGTTAGAAACAACCAGGGATGGGCTTAAGGTTTCAAATGAGAAGCTTAAGCACTGTCTGTCAGATGTAGAGGTTTCTATGAGTACCCTGAAGGAAAATGTTATTTACTTGAGATCTCTGAAAATCAGACTCAGAATCTTATTGTTAGAATAGAAACTCTACAACATAAACTGAAATCTCAATCTTGCATGGTGTCTGCCATTAAAGTGAGGGTATTGATTGGAAAGGGATGGGACCCTGAAAAAAGGGATGATGAAATATGGATTCATAAGGATGTCAGTGGAGAGGTTGAAACCTAGGTCATGCTAGATCTTCCCTAGATAACCCTTTAATAGTCTGCCCTGAAGACATAGCCACCCCACCTCCAGCCTGCCTTGAGGAATTGCCCACCCAACCTCCACCTGAAGGAATTAGCCCTAGACTGACTAATCCCGAAGTAAATGGCTTGGAAGACACTTCTAACTTTTTTCATGACACACGCCCACCACCTCTTATTACTTCCAGACCTATAACTAGACTAAAGTCCCAACAGGCCCCTAAAGGTGAGGTGCAAAGTATCACACAGGAGGAGGTACATTATACTCCAGAAGAACTCAGCCCATCCCATTCTCTCACTAATGTATACAGCATATCTAACAACAACCAACCAACATCTCTATACTTCTTATTTCCACAAAACCCTATAAAGGTGTAAAGAGCATTATTCTCCAGAGTGTGGCTTTGTACAAATGAAGCATTAGAAGAGTCCAATTGTGATATTTTGTCATCCAATGTTATAGCTTGAGGGGTTAGAAAAGTATCAACAGTTTGCTTGGATGGTTGGTTGAAACATAAATAAAAAAGTGGCCCACATTATCTGAGGTTGAAATGCCAGAACTGCCTTGGTACAATGTAGATTAGGGGATTCAGAGGCTTAGAGAGATTGGAATATTAGAGTGCATTTATCATGCAAAGCCCTGCTCTTATAAACCAGGAATGTCCGGAGGATGCACCCTTTACCATAACAGTGAGAAATAAATTTGATGAGACTAGCCCCATCATCTCTGAAGATCTCTGTAGTTGTATTTCTCTGTAGGTCAGATATTACTGTAGGAACCACTGTCACTGAGCTGGAATCCTTAAACACAATGGGGATGACCAGATTCCGAGTTGGCAGAAGCCAAGTGGTGGCACTTAATCACCAAAGATAGGGTAGATTTGGCTATTATACTAGACAGCAAACTCAAAGCAGGAGTCAAAGTTCTATGACTCACAGAGATTTGTGACATTGGCTAGTAAATTATGGGGTCCCTAGAAATACAATAGAAAGGCAGTCTACTAAATTCTTGTTTGAGCTGTATAAACAAAAGAGTTCTAGGTCAAGTGAACAGAAGTTTGGCCTGAATTACAAAAACACAGAGTCATGGCCCCTTCATCAATTTCCACACTTGAGACAGTTTACAGACCCAGAGCCCTTTGAATGAAGGGGAGGCCAGGACCCTTTGGGAGAGAACCCTGTTACACTGCCACAAATTTACACTGTTAATCTTTCTCCAAGCCTTCCCCAAGATGACTGATGGCCTTTTACCAGGGTAACTGTGCACTGGGGAAAAGGAAATTACCAGAGATTTTGGGGACTATTAAACACTGGTTCAGAAGTGACATTAATTCCAGGGGACCCAAAACGTCACTCTGGTCCACCAATCAGAGCTGGGGCTTATGGAGGCCAGGTGATCAATGGAGTTTTAGCTCAAGTCCATCTCACAGTGGGCCCAGTGGGCCCCTGGGCCCATTCTGTAGTTATTTCCCCAGTTCCAGAATGTACAATTGATAAAAACATACTGAGCAACTGACAGAATCCCCACATTGGCTCTCTAACTCATGAAGTGAGGGCTATTGTTGTAGGAAAAGCCAAGCAGAAGCCACTAGAACTGCCCCTACCTAGCAAAATAGTAAATCAGATGCAATACTGGATTTCTGGAGGGATGGCAGAGATTACTGTCACTCTTAAGTACTTGAAGGATGCAGGGGTGATGATTCCCACCACATCCCCATTCAACTCTCCTTTTTGGCCTGTGCAGAAAACATATAGGTCTTGGAGGATGACAGTGGATTATCATAAACTCAATCAGGTGGTAACTCCAATTGCAGCTGCTGTTCCAGGTGTGGTATCATTGCTTGAGCAAATCAATACATCCCCTGTTATCTGGTATGCAGCTATTGATCTGACAAATGCTTTTATCTCAATAGCTATTAGTAAGGATCATCAGAAGCAGTTCGCTTTCAGCTGGCAAGGTCAGTAATATACTTTCACTGTCCTACATCAGGTGTATATCAACTCTCCAGCCCAATGTCATAATCTTGTCCACAGGGATCTTGATCATTTCTCCCTCCCACAAGACATCACACTGCTCCATTATATTGATGATATCATGTTGATTGGACCTAGTGAGCAAGAAGTAGCAACTACTCTAAGGCATTTGCATGTCAGTAGATGGGAAATAAATCCAACAAAAACACAGGGACCTTTCATCTCAGTGAAATTTCTAGGTGTCCATGGTGTTGGGCATGTCGAGATATCCCTTCTAAGGTGAAGGATAAGTTGCTGCATCTGGCCCCTCCTATGACCAGAAAAGAGGCACAATGCCTAGTTGGTCTCTTTGTATTTTGACAACAACAAATTCCTCATTTGGGTGTGCTACTCCAGCCCATTTATTGAGTGACCAGAAAATCTGCTAATTTGGAGTGGGGACTTGAGGAAGAGGAGGCTCTGAGACAAATCCAGGCTGCTGTACAAGCTGCTCTGCCACTTGGGCTGCATGATCCAGCAGACCCAATTGTGCTGGAAGTGTCAGCTGTAAATAGAGATGTTGACTGTAGAGTCATCAGCTTCACAGCCTGCCTTGCAGATTTTGGACTGTACATTCCCATGGTTACATGAAACACTTTAATAAGTTTTATATTTACAAATATTTCCTGTTGATTCTGTTTCTCTAGAGAACCCTAATTTATACAACTTGGTAAGAGGAGTGGTTCTTAAGAAATAGAATCTTTAAAATGGGTTTCTATGAATGGTTTTCTAAACTGACTGGACTCAAAGGCATTGAAGACTATGATTCCCATAATCAGAATTACATTGCCAATCCATGGAGTGAGTTGGCAAAAAGAGATAGTCAAAATATCACCATTTAATTCTTCTAATTCTTCACTTGTATGAAGCCAGGCTCTCGGGAGGTTTTCACAATCACACAGTCACATTGTGAAAGCTATATCTTTATACAATCATCTTAAAGAAACATGGCTACTGGAACACAGCTCTACATTTTCAGGTAGTTCCCTACAACCTCTCCAGTACATTTTGAATAACAAGGTGATACCTATTTAATGCATAAGAATAACCTCCAGGATAACCTCTCGACTCTGTTTGGAATCTCTCAGCCATTGATGCTTTATTTTGTGTCATTTCACTCTTCCTCCATTTGGTCAAGAACGTTTTCTCAATCCCTTGATGCTGAGTCTCAGCTCATTCCAAGATTTCTGTCCCACGTTGCCAGGAAGGTCCACACCCCTGGGAGTCTTGTCCCATGTAGACAGGGGGAGGGTGGTGAGTTTGCTTGTTGCGTTGGCTGGAGAGAGAGGCCACATCTGAGCAACAAAAGAGGTTCTCGTGGGAGTGACCCTTAGTCCTAATTTTAAGTAAGCTTGACCTATCCTTTGTGGGATTAAGTTTCATATGAACAAACTCCAAGATTGGGCTCTCAGCCTATAGCTTTGGTTGTCCACACTGCTTGTGAGAACATAACGAATTCAACTTGGGGAAGTTGAATTTTCGCCCTTTCTTGCCATGCACCAAAGGGGACTTTGCAAATACTTTTTTATTCACTGCTCAAATCACTCTGGGATTTATCAGGGCATCACTCTGGACAAACCAACAAAATCTCCTGTCCTACTCAAGGTTTCATGTACTTCTGGTGTTCAATTAAGCAGTTTACATAAGTTATATTAGGAAATTCACTTGTCAAAATATAAATTTTGTGCCAAATAAACATTTTTTGCTTTAGTATCAAACATAAATTAAAATTTTAAAATATTAATTACCATCTATTTTCAGTACCCTGTAGTAATGACATTCCTTTGTTCTTCCTCATGAAAAAACATTTTTAAAATTTGTACATTTAGTCACTATCATTATACACTCTAGGCATTCCTACATCATACTATCTCAGTCTTTACTGTCTATCTTTCTTTCTGTTTTCATTTGTGCCAGGGAAGTTGAGCATCTCTTCATGTGCCTTTTGGCCATTTGTATTTCCTCTTCTGAGAAATGTCTGTTCAAGTTTTTGCCCATTTTGTAATTGGTTTGGCTGTCTTTTTGTGGTTGAGTTAAACAATCTCTTTATGAATTCTGGATACTAGACCCTTATCTGATATATCGTTTCCAAATATTGTTTCCCATTGTGTAGGCTGTCTTTTTATTTTCTTGACAAAGTTCTTCAATGTGCAAAAGTGTTTAATTTTGAGGAGTTCCCATTTATTTATTTATTTCTTCAATGCTCTTCTTTGGATGTAAGGTCTAGGAGACTGCCTCTTAGTATAAGATTTATAAGATATTTCCCTACATTTTCTTCTAACAGTTTTATAGTCTTAGATGTAATGTTTAGGTCTTTGATCCATTTTGAGTTAATTTTTGTGTAGGGTGTGAGATATGTGTCCTCTTTCATTCTTTTGCATATGGATATCCAGTTCTCTAGGTACCATTTATTGAAGAAACTGTTTTGTCCCAGGTGAGTTGGCTTGACTGCCTTATCAAAGATCAATTGTCCATAGATGAGAGGTCTATATCTGAACACTCTATTTGATTCCATTTGTCAGTATATCTATCTTTATGCCAGTACCATGCTGTTTTGACCACTGTAGCTTCATAATACCCCTTAAAGTCAGATAGCATGAGATCTATGAGGGTGATGTTGGCTTCGTAGAATGAGTTCAGTAGCTTTCCCTCCTCTTCAATATTTTTGAAGAGTTTGAGTAGGATTGGTATTTATTCTTTCTGGAATGTTTGGTAGAATTCACATGTGAAGCCCTTTGGTCCTGGACTTTTTTTTGGGGGGGGGAGCTTCTTAATGACTGATTTAATTTCTTTACTTGTGATTGGTTTGTTGAGGTCGTCTATTTCTTCTCGAGTCAAAGTTGGTTGTTCATGCCTTTCTAGAAAGTTGTCCATTTCAACTACATTGTCATGTTTTTAGCATAACGTTGTTCATAGTATCCTGTCATTATTTCCTTTATTTCTGTAGGGTCAGTGGTT
>PVIY010046114.1:0-17764 GCA_004026745.1 Myrmecophaga tridactyla | reverse complement strand
GCTGAGAGCCCTGTTGTTGGCTTTGACTATGGGAGTGTCTCGATGATTCACAAAGACCCCAAGATCAACAGCCACGAGCAAAGAGAAGCAAAGCACTGTACAGACAATAGTTATCCTCAGAGGGCCTTCATAAGCCAGGAAAGTCACAGCTTTTTGGAGGCAGCGAGTTCTCTCCCTGTTTGCATACTGATGATCTGGAAACTTCACAAACTGGTCCATGTCTAGTGAGAAATGCAAAGTGTCATCAGCTTATCACAAGGACCCCATTGTCATTTTCTTGTCTGCTCATTCTATCCCATCCATTTTTTCAGTTATATATGCCTCGAAACAAAAGTACTCTTTATTATCACAGACAACCCCTATTTTATTTGGAGGGAGGATAAGCATTTATTACAATATAACATACATAGAGAATAAAATGTGCAAACTATTAAAAAAAAAGTGTCATCAGCTTAATAGATTTCTCTTATACACAGGACCTCCAATGAATTGCTTGGACAATTTTAGCCAAATTCTGCCCAACTTGCATTAAATCTGTTTCACCATGCTTGGTTTTCATCCCCAAATATTCTTTTAGACCTCTGATCTTCCTTTAGATATTCAGTTGGATGACTCCATTTTTCATTCATTGTTGAGCTTTATTTCTTTTCTTCTTAAATATGTATTGGCATATAATGTATACTCAGAGCATAAATCATAAATGTACTGATTAATGCTTTATCAGGAAGTGAACACACGCGTAAAACCACAGAAGTGAGGGGCTAGAACGTATTCAATCTCTCAGAAACCCTTTTTCAAATCATTATCCCTAGCATACCTCCAAAGAAATTACCTTCCTGACTTCTAACGCTATAAATTAGCTCTGTTTGGAAACCTTTACCCAATATTATGTGTTTGAGCTTCATCAATGCCACTGGTTATAGTTATAGATCTTTTTTTTTTTTTTGCATGGGCAGGCACTGGGAATCGCACTTGGTTCTCTGGAATGGCAAGAAAGAACTCTGCCACTGCACCACCATTGCCCGCCCAATTCATTCATTTTTAAATATATGATTTTTTAAATTTTCTTTTCGAACATACTGTGTCCAGCAAATAGACATTTCCTCTTCCCTCTCCCGCCTGCTCTAGCAGCCTCTACTTTGTTTTACCTCTGGGGATCTACTATTTTTAGACTGTTTTATATGAGTATACAGAATATTTATCATTTTGGATCTTGTTTATTTCAATTGCATAAAGTTTATAAGGTTATTCCATGTAGCAGCAAGACTCAGAAATTCATTTTCACCTGTGGCAAAATAATATTCCATTATGTGTAATTACTAGTATTGCTTATCCATTTTTTTGTTGTTGTTGATTGACACTTGGGTTATTTCCAACTGCTGGCTATTGGGTCTGATAGTTTTATAAACATTGTGCACAATTATCTGAGCACCTGTTTTCAATTTTTTGCTGATATACCTCAAAATGGAATTGCCAGGTCATATGATAGTTACATATTTAGTTTGAGAAACTGCCATACTGATTTCCACAGTGCTGCACAATTTTATATTCCCACCAACAATGCACTAGGGTTTCAAGTTCATGACATCCTTTCAAACACTTGTCATTTTACATTTTTAAAATGTAGTGATATTTTGGGTGTGAAGTGGTGTAATTCATTTACTTGTATTGTTGGATAGAATTCAGTTATGTTAACACATCATCTTCTATTTACCCATTTTACTAGTGATAGTGTTTGGATTGTTCATAGGTTTTGGTTATTACTTATAAATTTGCTATGAACATTTTGCATGTGTTATATCAATATGTTGCTATATTTCTAGGTTGTATAATGTGCAAATCTTCACCTTTACAGGTAATACCATAAAATTTTCCAAATGGTTACAGCAATTTACACTCCAACAAGCAATATGAAAGTTCTAATTCTTCCATATCACATTATGACAGATTACAATGTAGACAATTTTCTAGATGTGATTCTTTATTGGTCTGATCTATCTTATTTTTGTATTCTTTGTTGTGGGGAATTTTTACTATTTTATTCCATCATCAGCTTGACGTTTCACTGATGAACAGAAAAGTATAATTTAATATATTTAGATTTATTTAAATTCTTCTTTAAGGATGATGTCATATCTGTCTTGTTTAAGATAATTTTGCCTCCTCAAGGTGAAAATATTTTTCTCCTTTGAGTTCACTAAGGATTTTTTACTTTTTGCATCTAGATCCACTGCATGTCTCATATTTCTTAGTCCATCTATGACCAGTGGTTTTGTGTATTTGCCACTTGGTGCATTTTATTTTATTTTTTATTTTTATGCCGAAATTCCATTACTGTGATTTAAAAAACTTGAATCAGGCAGAATAAATACTCCCATTTCATTCTTTGTCTTCAAGTTTGCCTTAGTGGAGCTCTTCTATTTTCCATATTCATAATAATTTTATAGTAAGTTATAATTGTCCAAAAGTTGGGATCAATTTGGAAAGTATGGACATCTCTATGTAGTGCATCTTTTCATGCAAGGGCATGAATTATCCCATCATCTATTTCAGTCTTAAAAAATTTCTTACTACTCTTCTATAACTTTATGAGAAGAATCCTTCCACACTTTTTGAAAATTTTGTTTATAGGCATTTCATATATTTTAAAGATATTGTAAGGGTCATCTTTTAAAATGTTTTAGAATTCCCTGTCACATACATATACAGATTTGTAAGTTTTTTGTTAACTTTGTATGCAGACCACTAAACTCAGTTTATAAAATCTTCTGGTTGTTATACTTGCACAATAATATCACCTGCAAATAGAGTCAGTTTTATTTCATCTGTCCTAGGGATTATTCTTTTCACTTGTTTTCCTGTCACTGTCCCCTTGGGCAGGACGTCTAGGCAAATGTCCAGTAGAGGTGGAAATATTGAATACTTTTGTCTCATTCTTAAACTCACTGTTCTTAAATGCTTTCAATATTATACCATAAGTTTTGCTATTTGCGCTAGTTTTTAGTAAATGTCCTTTCTGGGATTAAAATGTGTCCCTTCTGTTCCTAATTTAATGAGGGTTGCATTCTCTTTAGCTGAATGCTGCCAGAATACAATATACCAGAAATTGAATCACCTTTCATTTTTGGTGTAGGCGGGTGCATGGTCCAGGAATCAAACTCTTATCTCCCTCCTGGAAGGTGAGTATTTTACCACTAAACAACCCCGTGCACCCTAGGAACAGTTTCTGAAAAAGGAATTTATTAAGTTGCAAGTTACAGTTCTAAGGTATGAAACTATGCAAATTTAGGCCTCTGGAGAAAGATACCTTGACTATGAAAGCCCTACATCAGTCACATGAGAAGGCAGCTGGCTGGCCTCTGCTGTGTCCTTGTACCTGGCTCTGTTGCTTCCAGCTTCTGTGCCAGTGGTTTCTTCTCTAAACCTCTGTGGACTTTCACTTAGCTCCTTAAGGATGCAACTTTGGATTCTGGCTTACTAGTGTCTCATGAGAAGGCACATGGTGACATCTTCTGGGATCTGTATCGCCAAAGTACCTGCCTAGGCATCTGCTCTCTCTGTCAGCTCTCCATCTCCAAATATCTGCACCTCTGTCAGTTCTGAAGCAACTGTCCAGCTTTTCTCAACTCTATCAGTTCCTGGTATCTCCTGGGCCTTCTGCATTTCCAAATGTCCGTGTCTGCGCCTGCATCTGAGGTTTCTCCAAATGTTTCCCTTATTATATGACTCCAGTAAATGAATCCAGGACCCACCTTGAATGGACAGTGTCACATCTCCATCTATTCAAAATGTCACACCCACAATCAGATGTCACATCTCCATGGAAATAATCCAACATAAGGGTTTCCACCTTTTGTATTGAATCAGGATTAAAAGCAACATGGCTGTCTCTACAAGATTGGATCAGGGAAACTGCCATGATATAGGCTTTTTATAAAATATAGTGAGATTTAGAATGTGGTTTTTGTTTTAGGATATGTGAGTTTATGTTGAACAACAAAAGTGGCTTGATAACTTCATTTCTTACCAGAATTTGGTAGCAATGTTAAATTTTTCTCATAAGATACATTGAGAAGTTTTCCCAGTGAACTATAGTTCATAATAAAAATATATGGGATATTTTAAATTAGGGATTCAGTTTCATTATCAGATAATAATCTTTTCAGAGTTTTGTTTTTGCAACATTTGGTAACTTACTTTTCTTGGAGCTTGTGTATTTCCTGCAAATTTTCAAGTGTATTGGCATCACGTTATTTATACTATTTTTTTCTTTTTCTTTTGATCATTCTTTTCTTTATATATGCAATCAGTAATTCACAAAGCCATCACATAGTTTCATACTCATTATCATGATATACTATTTTTTATAGTGTCAAAATGTGTACACAGATGACCCACTTTTAACTCCTGCTATTACTTATCTTGCAATTTTTCTTTTTTTCTTAACCCTTTGTTATGGGGATTTAACATTTTGTCTTCTACTAGAATTAGCTTTGACTGTTTTATCTCTCCGTATTTGTCTTTTGTTAAGTTTTCTTCTTTATTTATAATTTTCTATCTTCTATTTTCTTTATGTTTAGTTTGCTGTTCTCTTTTTAGTGTGTGGTGAATACTTGGATCTGCAGGTTTTTTACCTTTGAATAAACATACTAAAAGTAAATAAATATGTATTATGCAAGAAGCAGAAAATCCTGAAAGCAGCAAGAGAAAAACAATCTACCACATGCAAGGGAAACCAAAAGACTCGTTCAGACTTCTCAAATAACACTCAGAAGGTGAGAAGCCTGTGGTATCATATACTCAAGATCCTGAAAGAGAAAGACTTCCAGCCAAGAATTCTGTACCCAGCCAAATTGTCCTTCAAAACTGAAAGAGAAATTAAAGTTTTCACAGACAAAGAAGTCCTGAAGGAATTTGTCAGCAAGAGACTGGCCGTACAAGAAATAAAAAAAGGAGTTCTGCTGCTGAAAACAAAAAAAGGCTGAAGACGGAGGTCTGGAGGAAGGCACAGAGTTGAAAAGCACCGCTAAGGGTAATTTAAAGAATACAGAGAGAAAGAGGGAAAAGAATATATAGATCTGACAAATAAAATAAAAAAGATGAGATGGTGGATTCAAGAAACATCTTTTCAGTAATAACTTTGAATGGTAACGGACTAAATTTACAAGTAAAAGATACAGATTGGCATAATGGATTAAGAAAGATAATCTAGCTATATGCTGCTTACAAAAGACTCATCTTAGACACAAGGAAACAAATAGATTGATATTAAAAGGAAGAAAAAAGATTTTCCATGCAAGTTGTAACCAAAAAAAGCAAGGATAGGTTTACTAATATCAGACATCATAAGAGACAAGGAAGGACACTATATACTAATTAAAAGGTCAATTCATCAAGAAGATATAAAAATCATAAATGTTTATTGTCCCAGTCAAGTAGCTTCATAGTACATGAGACAGACATTGGCAAAACTGAAGGTAGCAATAGATATTCCAACAATAACAATAGGAAACTTCAATTCACCACTCTCCTCTACAGATAGTACAACCAGACTGAAAATCAACAAGGAAATAGAGAAGTTAAATAACTTGATAAATGAATTAGTCCTAACAGACATATATAGGCCATTGCACCACAAAGCACAAGGATATACGTTCTTCTCAAGAACTCATGGAACATTCTCCAGGATAGATCATATGCTGGGGCACAAAACGGGTCTTTATAAATTTGAAAACATTGAAATTATTCAAAACACTTTCTCTTATCACATTGGGTTGAAGCTGGATTTCAATAACCACCAAAGAATGAAACATTCACAAATATGTGGAGATTAAATAACACACTCTTAAACAACCAGTGGGTCAAAGAAGAAATTGCTAGAGAAATCCGTTGCTATATGGAGATGAAAGAAAATGAGAATACAAATTATGTGAACAATGAGATGTGGCAAAGTCTGTGCTCAAAGTGAAATGTATTGTACTAAATGTCTATATTAAAAAAAGGAAAAGAAAGAGCAAAAATCAAGGACTTAACAGCTCACCTGCAGGAACTTGAGAAAGAACAGCAAACAAATCCCAAAGCAAATAACGAAAGAGAAATAACAAAGATTAATGCAGAGATAAATGAATGGGAGAAAAAAAGAACAATAGAAAGAATCACTAAAACCAAAAAGTGGTTCATTGAGAAAATCAGTAAAATTGATGGGCCTCTAACAAGACTGACAGAGAAAAAAAAGAGAGAGGATGCAAATAAACAAATTCAGAAATGAGAAAGGGTGCATTACCACAGGCCCTGAAGAAATAAAAGAAATCATAAGAGGATACTATGAACAACTGTACACCAACAAACTAGACCACTGAGATGAAACGGACAAATTCCTGGAGACACACAAGCAGGCTATACTGACTCAGGAAGAAATAGAAGATCTCAATAAACCAATCATAAGTAAAGAGATTCAATCAGTCATCAAAAGTCTTCCTACAAAGAAAAGCCCAGGGCCAGATGGCTTCACAGGGGAATTTTATCAAACATTCCAGAAAAAACTAACACGAATTCTGCTCAAACATTTCCAAAAAATTGAGAAACTTACCTAACTCATTATATGAAGTTAATATCATTTTAATACCAAAACCAGGTAAAGATACTACAAGAAAGAAAAACTACAGGTCAATGTCCCTAATGAACATAGATGCAAAAGTTCTAAATAAAATATTAGCAAATCGAATCCAACACCACATTGAAAGAATTATACACTTACCCAAGTGGGTTTTTATACCAGGAATGCAAGGATGGTACAACAAAAAAATCAATTAATGTAATACAACACATTAACAAATCAAAGGGGAAAAATCACATGATCATCTCGATTGGTGCTGAAAAAGCATTTGACAAAATTCAGCATCCTTTTCTGATAAAAATACTCCAAAGGTAGGAATCAAAGATAACTAGCTCAATATGAAAAAGGAAATATATGAAAAACCGATAGTCAGCATTATGCTCAAAGGAGAGAGACTGAAAGTTTTCCCTCTAATATCAGGAATGAGACAGGGATTCCCACTGTCACACTATTGTTCAAAATTTTGCTAGAATTTCTAGCTAGAGAAATCAGGCAGGACAAAGAAATAAAAGGCCTCCAAATTGGAAAGGAAGAAGTAAAACCCCCATTATTTACAGAGATATGATACTATACATGAGAGATCCTGAGAAACGTACAGCAAACTTACTTGAGATAATAAACAAATTCAGGAAGGTGGCAGGATATAAAATAAACATGCAAATATCAGTAAATTTCTATACACTAGCAATGGAGAGTCAGTTAAGGGAAAAATCCATTCAAAATAGCAACTAAAAGAATCAAGTCTTTAGGAATGAATTTAAGTAGGGACGTAAAGGACTTGTATACAGAAAACTACATAACATTGCGAAAAGGAATCAAAGGAGATCTAAATAGTTGGAAGGACATTCCCTGCTCATGGATAGGAAGGCTAAATATAGTTAAGATGTTAATTCTCCCCAAATTGATCTACAGATTCAACACAGTACCAATCAAAATTCCAACAACCTACTTTTAAGATTTGGAAAAGCTACTTACCAAATTCATCTGGAAGGGAACGTGACCCTGAATACTAAACTCATCTTAAAAAAGAAGAACAAAGTGGGAGGATTAGCACTCCCTGACTGTAAAACCTATTATAACATCACAGTGGTCAAAACAGCATGGTACTGGCACAAAGATAGAAGCATTGACCAATGGGATCAAATATAGAGTGCAGAAATAGACCATCAAATCTATAGTCAACTGATTTTTTACAAGACCCCCAAATTCTCTGAACTGGGACAAAATAGTCTTTTCAATAATTGGGCAGGGAACAACTGAATATCAATAGTCAAAAGAGTGAAAGAGGACCCCTATCTTACACCCTACACAAAAATTAACTCAAAGTGGATCAAATACCTAAGTATAAGAAATAGCACCATAAAGTTCCTAGAAGAAAATTTAGGGAAACATCTTTGAGACATAGTAATAGGAGGTAGCTTCATAAACTTTACACCCAAAGCACAAGCAACAAAAGAAAAAATAGATAAATGGGAACTCCTCAAAATCAAAAGCTTCTGCACTTTAAAAGACTGTCAAAATGTTGAAGAGGCAGCCAACCAAATGGGAGCAAATATTTGGAAATCACATATCAGACAAAGGCTTGATTTCCTATATATACAAAGAATTCATACAAGTCAGCAACAAAAGAACAAGCAACCCAATTGTAAAATGGGCTAATGTTATGAATAGGCATTTTTCTGAAGAGCAAATACAGATGGCTCAAAAGCAAATGAAGAGATGCTCATTTCCATTGACTATAAGGGAAATGCAGATAAATATTTAAATGAGATACCACCTCACACCTGTATGAATGGCTGTTATTAAACAAACAAGAAACTATAAATGTTGGAAAGGATGTGGAGAAACTTGAACACTTATGCATTGCTGGTGGGAATCTATAATGGTGCAGCCACTATGGAAGACTATTTGGCGGTTCCTTAGGAAACTATATATTGAGTTGCCCTATGACCCAACAATAGCACTACTTGCTATATACCCAGAAGAACTGAAAGCAATGGCACAAGCAGATATTTGCACATAGATTGTCCTAGCAGCATTATTCACAATCTCCAAAAGATGGAAATAAGCCCAATGTCCAATAACAGGTGAGTGGCTCAACAAAATGTGATATGTATGAATGATGGACTATTATGCAGCAGTAAGACAAAATGATGTCCTGAAGCACATGTCAAGATGGATGAGCTTTGAGAACATAATGCTGAGGCACACAAAAGAATAGATACTGTATGATTCCACTTTAATGACCAGCATAAAGATATAATCAGAGGCTTATAATACAGAATATAGGTGGCTTAGAGACACACAGAAGCTAGAGATTGGTGAACCGTTAGCTAACGAGGTTGAGTTCAAATGTAAGGTAATAGATATGAGTGAAGGTGGTTCTGTAGTGGGTCCATAGATAATATTACCATATTGAAGATGAATAAGATAGAAAAAGGGTGTATAGGTCTACTTATCTCACTGACAAACACTAGAAATATGAATTAGTTCTCACAAGAACTACATCAAAGGTATGATTCCTGAATAAAGAGTGTTTAAGTCTAGGGTACAGGGGGAAAACTGCTATTGCACGCTATGAGCTATGTTTAAAAGGAAACCATCAGCACTACCGCAGCAACACCAAAGGTAAATAATGGGGGGAGGAACAAGTGTTAAGAGAAGGTTTAGATTTCTCATTTGGTGATGGTGTGTTTACTGATTTTCTTTCTCTTGGGAAAAATGAAGTTATCTAAAATTGAGAATGTTGATGGACTGTGGGCTTTGGGCCCTCTACATGATGCCCGATGAATGTAGGTAGCTGAAGGATGCACTGATGGGGAAGCAGATTTGCAAACGATGGTGTACACTTATGAACGAAGGTTGTGCTGCTACAAAAAGGAACAAAGTCGTGAGGCATGCAACGATGTGAATGAACATGTAGGGCATTTGGTGAGACAAAATAAGCCAGAAACAAAAGAACAACAATGGTATGGTCACCTTAAGAAAAACAGGGGCCTAGATTGTAAGCTTTTAGAGCAGATGCATTAAGTCCAGAGTGTTGGTTATTATTTCTGGATTTGGGGAGGCAGTTTTCTATATATATAACCTGATATTTAGAGAAAATAATGAAGCTGAACAGGTTGGGATTAAAGTAATTCAGAATATAGGGTTAAGGAAGACAGTGTCTATATTTTAGAATCACACATAGTCTTTGAGACCATTGGAAAAAAGCTTTATTTGGTCTGGAAGTGAAATTTTCTGTAGTGCATAATGTAATACAACATATCTGTGTAGCTCATTTGAATAACTGAAACACAGAATAAGAAAGAGTTTCTTTAATCCTGCATAGATGGTTGTAATGCCTGGATATACCCTAGAGTATACTAAGTAGATAATAAAAAAGTATTAGGTAAAATTCCCTGAGAGAGGGGAAAAGGACTGTGGAACTATTAAACCATACCATCAGGGAATTCCCTGACACTGTGTCAGACTTTAGGGACACCCAAATCAATAGGCCCACACTCTTGATCATGAGACTTACTCTTGTGAAGCTTATGTAGGTATTGGAGAAGCTTAGACTACATAGAGGCATGCCTAAGAGTTACTTCTGGAGGACCTCTCTTCTTGCTCAGATGTGGTCTCAGTCTCTCTAAGCCTAACTCTTCAAGTGAAATCATTGCCCTCCCCCCTATGTGGGACATGAGATCCAGGGGTGAAAGTCTCCCTGGCGATGTGAGAGAGGACTCCCAGGGATGAATCTGACCCTGGCACTGTGGGATCAACAAATCCATCCTGAACAAAAGGGGAAAAGCGTTATAATTAATAAATATAATTAATAAAGTATCAATGGGAGAGAGAGTTCAAATAGAGTGGAGAGGTTACTCTGGACGTTGCTCATACACAAGCTTCAGGTAGACCTTGCTACCTATCATAACCTGCCAACCCCTAAGCAGGACCATTCCAGTCAGTCCTAAAGAACACCTGGAGCAATATACAAGATTCCATACAGGTTCCATACACTAGAGTAACTTTCCAGAAACCTACAAACTTCAGATGGGTCCCTAGTCCACATAAGTTCTGAAACGTAGCCCAGCCCCTCCAGAATATCTGCTTATTTGTGACAGACCCTTCCAATATGAACAATTTAGAATCGCCATAGCCCAAACACGCTGTAAGAGAGGGATGGAAAGTTAAAAGATGATGGTGGAGTTATACAGAGAAGACGGGATTTAACACATGAATATGAATGCTGAATCATTAAATTGATACCTCTTTTACTCTCCAGTATTTTAAAGCAGCTAGAAGTAAAAACCTAAAATTCTGAAATTGTAACCCATGTCAAACTCTGAAATATGTTCTACAACTAATTGTGATGCTGGGTTTTGAAACTTACAGTTTTTTCTATACATGTTATTTTTCACAAAAAAGAAGGGAAAAAAGTCGATTGTGATGATAAAAAAAATACTTAAGCGCTCTAGTCTCCTATATTCTGGAGCAGCTAGTAGGAAAAACCTGAGAGGAACATATGGTAGCCCATGACAAACTCTGGGATCTTTCCTATAACCACATGTTGAAGAGTGCTTTGAGATCTATTGCTTTTTAATTTTTTTGCTTTGTATATATGTTATACTACACAATAAAAAATGTTAAAAGTTAAAAATATATATTTATTATGCAGGATTATACATTTTTCTCTAAGGACAGCTATAGCTCCATACCATAAGATCAATAGGTAGTATTTTAAATTTCATGACTTTTTTAATTCTTATTGAATTCTATACTTTTGACTATGGGTTATTTAAAAGTGTATTTCTTAAATCTCCAGACATGAGGGAAGTGAAGTTTTGGGATGCAGAGTTCTTTATATGAGCACATGGAACAGACACTTGAATGCATACATGAATCATTTTCCCAAATTGATTAAATGCCTGGTTATATTATCATTTACCACTCACTTCAAATAACTGAAATAACAGTAACTATGTTGTGAAATTTGACAATGTATACATTGCAGAAAGAAAATTAAAACATTCCCACTATAGAGGTGATTCCAGCTTTTAACATCACCAATATGTATAATTTCAATATGTCAATTATAACATGAAAAAAGTCTCAAATGTTGGTTTTGTGTCCCTTTTCTACATCATGACCCAATCTCTACCCCAGTATTCTCTGTGATCCTGTCATGCGAACATTTGTTGTTCGACTGGACTCTCTGAATAGTACATGTGGTGGTGATTTGCCTCTTTTTGCCATTACTAATAATTCTGCCAATAATTTATTCTACCCTTCGTTCATCTTACCTAATACTAATTTTACTGCCTCAATGAAGAACTCCATGGGCCCCCTCCCCACAAAGTAGGTACTCTTCCATGGTTCCTGAATGCAACTTTTTTTTCAGACTTTAAGGATGAATGCAAAATAATTCTGTATTTTTATCCCCTACTCGGCTGTGAACCACAGGAGAGCAAAAATTAAACTGCTCATTGAATGTATGCTATATCATCCTCACATTGAACAATATAGAAATACCCATTTCTTAAATCATTCACAAACTTTTCTGAGCATCTGCTCTGTGTAAGCACAGTGTTAAGCACAGGGAAAATGAGGACAGTTTAGATCCTTGGCTTCAAGTTAATCTAAATACACATTCAAACAAGATGGAAAAATATACTTTATAATACCATATATTAAATTCCAAGATGACTGCAGTATAGTCAAAAACGAACTTCCTATAATTTTTGTCTGCAATTCTTTTAAAGCAATGACTCAAGCTAGTTTTGGGACAGAAAGTGTCAATTCAAGGGGGATATTATTGATTATAAAATTCATTACTAAATGAAGGAAGGAAGAAAATGTTTGTTTTCCATGTCCTTTCCAATTAGTTGCATGGTTTAGGGATATAAAGGAGAGGCAGAGACTTCTCTGTGGGCACACACTTACCTGTCTCATTGGAAATCTCATTCTCTGGGCAGGGGGTGCAAAGATAACAGTATACAGGCTTTCTCTCCTGAACAGTTTTCCGGAACCCAGGAATACATCTTTCACTGCATAGAGAGTGGGGAGTCTCAAGAAAATCAGATAAGTGTTGTTAAGGTAATGACTTTAACTAGCCCTCTAATAATTAAACTGTTAGGATATTGGACCATCAGCAAATTTAAATTTTAAACGAAAAATCAAATCAATTGATGGGGTGTCACATACATTATATACTGTGAAATATATAATAATTCAGAAACATGAAATTGAATAAATGTGTTCTTTTTCCATACATTAAATGATGGATAAAAAAATTCTTCAACTTGAAAGGTGAGTTACCAAACCCCCAGATGTGGCCATTTCGTGAGCAGTAACGAAGCAGAAACCCCCCCATGACCACGTTTTGGTAATTTTTGTGTCATATAAAGAAAGCATGATCCAGGTCCCACCCACCTCTGAAAATCCTGTGGCCCACTTGATCAAATCCTCAGATATAGGTAATTGTTAATCACGTGGTGCATCTGAGGCAAATGGTCCCACTTTCACCCTAAATGCTAAACCTTCTGGAAAATTCTGAAAGTTGAGATGTCATAACCAGCATCCACTTTCCTTTCCCCATGCAAATTCACTGGGTCACCAGCAGGATTGTTAAATTGCATTTTCTGCAGAAATGGGAGAAGCTAAAGGAGACACATCACTGTGTGAGGAATTGTACACGAATATGGAGGACAGAAAATCCAAACTTGGAAAGATCTCTGATTCTCTCTAGTCCCTGTTTAATAATTCAATTTTATTCTTAAAATTCAATGAATTAAAATAAATGAAAGCATATGGAGTACTCAAATATCATAGTGTTGGCAAAATATCAGTCAGTTTCAAGAGAAATGTCCAAATACAAAGGGATCAAAACAGTCTGTGGTTGTGGGATGCAGAAAAATCTTAATAGAAGAATCAAAGCTAACCATGATCTTTCATGTCTGAATTCCTCCAGAACAGTTTACAAAGCATGCTTATCAATACCTGAAGTGGTGGCAGAATTAAATGATGGCATTTATGTAAGGTATGTAGTATAATGCCAAGCTTATATACAGGTAAAGAACTTGTTCCTTCCATGTTGTATTTAAGAGTTTCATAGAAGAAGTCTAGATATTATTTATTAAAAACATTAGGGGGTTGAGGTCCTTAGTGGTCCATTGGGTGGGTACAATGTGGTCCATTAGGTCCATTAGGAGGACACGATGTTGAGGTTCTCACAAAACATTGATCTTGACTCATTACTCCTTTCCTTTCTGCCCCTGGCACCTACTTTTTGATGACTTTTACATTTAGGACTAGATTTACCTCATCGACAAGGAACCAAGTGCACACATTCCTGTGCCTTTGGACAGAAAAACCTAAGCTGTCAGATTAGAATATATGTATTCTGAAAACACATGTTATCCAATGGAAGAGACTTTATCTGCCAGGGGTCAACAACTACCCCACCTCCATTCCCCACTGGCTGTCTTTCTGCTCATTGAAGAAGCATTTCAAGAAGGGTCTGAGCCACAGCATTCCCTGCATTGCACACATTATAACTTCCTTCATTCATGAATTTGTCAAATTGCCAAAAAGGCAAAGACTCCAAGGAGGCATTTGGTGGACACTTTTACAGTCAGATTTAGAAACCCAGCAATCAAACGAGATGAACCAAAACTTAGAGAGGATAAACGTCTTCTGGGTATTTGGAAGGGTGAGATGTCTGAATAAATGTTTTGAAACCAGGTATCTCACTATAGTGGTGTGAAAAAATGAAAGTTCCATGGAATGAGTCAAGTGAAAATTCTCTCTCATTGGTGGCAAAATCCCATTGTGAGGCCGTGACCCAGACTTTCCTTATCACTAAATATTCCCATTTACGAAAGATAAAACCTATGAGGGAATCAGAGTCAGCATAAATGGCAACCACATTCACTGGGGATTCCTTGATGCGTGTATGATAGTGCCGGTTGTTTGAGAAATAGAACCTCTCAGTGACTGGTATCATTTCCACAAAGGCTGCACAGACTCCATTCCTGTCCATCTCTCCTCTAAGGTCCCAGAGGAACTGAACACCTCTCTTGTCTTCTGAGATGGCCAGTCCCACCCAGGTCCAGCTGAAATGCACCATCAATGAGACCATGGCAAGGGCAAGAGATGTGTCCTTGGCAGCTATCTGATAGAGAGATGGAAACTGGCCACCATCACCCAGGTCAGGATCAAAAAGGCCATAGGAGAGCTAAGGGGAAGGACAAAATGAAGCAGCATGAGGAAGAGGACTGGTGAGCAGCACCACCTCAGTCCTGGTGAATATTAAGCAGTGGGGGAAGGGATAGAAGAGACATGCTTATTCTGTTTTCTAATTATAACCTGATCCCTGAGAGCTTCCTAGAAAATCAATGATGGCTCCCAGAGGTTGAGGAAACTCTTTCTTCTCCCCCACCCCCACTCTTCTTTCTATTCCAAAGGGCATCAGCACATCCCACCAACTTTCTGAATACTGATCATACCCTTTGAGAGCTGTGTAAGCACAAGTACACATTTTCCCCTTTCTGTTTGGAAAGTGACTGAAAATGGCACCAAATGAGACATTTCCCCTCCCCCCAGGCTCACCTGTGGTACTTTGTAGAGTTCGAGGTGTGTCCCAATCTGAGCAGACACTGCCCATGTTGTCCCTGTAAAGGCTGCTACAGATTTTCTCTCTGTCCTACAGGTGTAATTAGGAATGTCCTTCCCTAGTCTCATTCCCAAAGGATGGTACTCTCCAATGTCCTCTGTTCACTGTGTATGGCGATATATTGGTCATATCCCAGAGAAACGTTGGGTAAAAGATGGGGGTTCCTGTTGATCTCTTCGATGGCAAAAACAAAGGTCGGGAATACTGGTAGTTCTTGGGCTGGATCCTATAGGGGACACAGGGATATTTAGGCAAAAGTCTCAAACCATGATTTTCTTCATATCCAACACAATGAGGAAATTAAGCATGAAGGCACTGACAATGCATTCTATATTTGGCAGCAGTGGGCTCTCCTGAGGTCTTAGAATTTTAGCTAATGCAGGTACCATAACATGGGCTCTGGAAGGTCCTGACTGAAGATGAGGGAAGATGACATTATGTGCAAAGGAAAGGGTCATGAATGGCAAAGTGCAGTACCTTCGTGGTGAAATTTGTAAGTTGTTCTTTGACTCAGGAGCCAAAATTTTTTTTTTATGTTGACACGTTATTAACTGCTTTGTAGAATGGCAGTTTTAATAACATGAGGTTGAAGATGGAGTAATCCCAACCAAAGGGCATGTCTTCTTAACAGTTCACTTCCACAGCATAGGCAGAATTGGGAGGGACTGATGAAGCCAGAACATATGAAGGGGCCACCAGAAGACTGACGATCAAATAGCCTAATCCTCTACCCCATCAACCTTCTGGATATTCCCTCATGAAAATCAGCAAACTGAGGGGAACGCCAGAATACTGGTGAATGTTGAATCATTCAAGTTTCAAGCATTTAGAAGCAAAAACCCGGAGAGGGAGGTGAATCTTACCTATATCGAAAAAGGACTGGAAATATGTTATGAATCTAAGTGGAAAATCATCATAAGGTCTAAAAAGTTTATTTTCCATTTCTTAATTTAAAACCAGAACAATTATGCTAACATAAATAATTAATCAGAATCTTCAGCCATATTTCCTCCAAATGACCCTTATTCTTTTCATCTTTCCTGTGGATCTGTGCACAGTTCCATTTTCTTTCTTAAGAAATCATCTCCCAGACTTCCAGGTCAAGATGGTGGCTTAACAACGTGCGCATTTTAGTTCGTCCTCCAGAACAACGACTAAATAACCAGAAACAGTACAGAACAGCTCCTGGGGCAATGTCAGTGGCCAGACACACAGCATATCCCAGTCTGGACCAGCTGGACCGGCTGCGAGCCCCTACAGAACCATGAGTTCCCAAAGCTGTGGCGGCCAGCGCCCCTCCCCCACAGGCCGCTTCCCAGAGGGGAAAGGAAAGGACTTTACCAACAGCAGGGACTGGGCACAATCAAACGCCAATTGTGGAAATAATTAACAAATTCTGACTACTAAAAATAGGCCCCCAGCTTAGGTGAACCTGATCAAAGTGGAGGTTGCTCATTTTTGCCCCGGTGCCAAGGGGGCAGGACTGACAGAAAAAGCGGGAAAAAAAGAAGGAAACAGAGGTTTTTGTGGCTGTGTATCTACAAAGGCATGACTGCTTCTGGATACAGCGGCAGGACTTCTCAGGCTGCAACTGCCCCAGGCATAGGCAGAAGTGAGCTCTTTTGGGGGCTTATCTGGAGCCTGTGCCTTCCCCAGGGAAGGGGTGAAGCCCCACCCAGGTGGAATCACCCCATCAAGGAATTTATGGACCAGGGCTTGGTAATTTGAAGCCATTAAAACCAGCCTACAACCTCTCCTCTGTCTCCACCACGCCCCCAGCAGGGAGAGTCTGCCAAAGTTAAGCTACCACATCATCTTATGCTGGTGGGACCTGCAGTCAGACAAGTGCCACATACTGGGCAGGATAAGGAAAACAGAGCCCAGAGACTTCACAGGAAAGTCTTTCAAACTGCTGCGTCTCACCCTCAAGGAAAACCGATGCAGGTGACTCTTTCCTCTTGATAGGAGGCCAGTTTGGTCTGGGAAAATCTGGCTGGGGTCTATAGTATCTAAGTAGACCCTCCTAAGTGTGTGTGTGTGGGGGGGAAGACACCACACAAGCAGGGCAAGGAACAAGAGAACAAGAACTGAAAAATTCTCTGTTAAACATGGATTAAGCTAACAGTCCATATAAAGCTAAACTGAATGTCAAAGAACAGATAGACAACAAATTCACCCAGCAAGAAAACCCTAGATAAAAGAAGTGAAAGCAATCTCCAGAATAAACTAATTAAGGTAATTAAATGCCTAGACGCCAGCAAAAAACAACAAATCACATTAGGAAAATTGAAGGTATGGCCCAGTCAAAGGAACAAACCAACAATTCAAATGACATACAGGAGCTGAAACAATTAATTCAGAATGTACGAACAGACATGGAAAACCTCATCAAAAACCAAATCAATGAATTGAGGGAGGATATAAAGAAGGCAAGGAAAGAACAAAAAGAAGAAACTGAAAGTCTGAAAAAACAAATCATAGAACTTATGGGA
>PVIY010046113.1:0-18718 GCA_004026745.1 Myrmecophaga tridactyla | reverse complement strand
TTGACATGCTAGCCCCCACTGGGTTTAACAATTCCTTATAATTTAGCTGACTTCTTTTTAGCTGCCCATCTCATTCTTCCACTTTCTGATGAGGTTGAAATTGTCCATTTGTCATAATTCTTCTATGAGGTATTTCCCCTCCTTGGAATTCCAATTACTTGGATGTTTCCAACCTTAATTTCTGGTGGCCTCATGGAAAGGTATGAATTATTTTAGATTATTTAACTTTAAAAATTTTTTTAGAGGTGGAGCAATATTTTTTGCTTATTTCTACAACTTAATTAGAAGTGAAAGTTCAATATTCTCTTTTCAATTTTATCCATTGTGGTTGCTTCCAATATCTCCTCCATGGATAGGTTCATACTCACCAGAATAATATGTACCTGGGGTTCTATTTTAGTACCATTAAAATGGAATAGGACTTTAGAGTCATTATAACTGATCTCATCCACTTTGCTTTCCAAATATTCTCCTTCTCTTCTCCTTTTCCTTCTCCTCATTTTATCTTTCACCTTCTCCTTCTGTTTCTCCACCTTCTTTTTCTTCTATGCTTATTTCTACTTCTGCTTTAATTTCTTCCCCTCCTTCTGCCTCTCCTCATCGTATTCCTCTTCCTCCATCTTTTTCTACTTCTACTTCTAATTTTAATAATTTCTTTGTTCATCCAAGATGAAAACTTGCAACTGCTACATATATCAACCAATTGAGTAATTTGTCAAATCTAGTGAAACCAATTCTCCCATGCTTCAAAACTTCATTTCTCTCCCACTTCTACCAATGTCTTAATGAAGGCCTTCACTACTTCATAATGTATGATTAAAAAGGCTAATATACATGGAGAAAGTGAAAAGACCATCTTGTATTTTCATTCTTTCAAAAGAAGGGATTCTGTATTCAGAAAACTGCTTTTTAATGCTGGTATAATTCATATGTGCTATGTGATTTGAGCAAATAACTTGAGAATTTGTTGCCTCCATTTTTCACCTGTGATCTTTGATGATAAGTAATAATGGACTTTCCTCTTGGAGTGGTTTTGATGATACAATGAATTAGCATATGTAAAACATTTATATATTTTCCAATAAATAATAAGCTGCATTGAAGTGCTAACTATAGCTATTAAATAATACTCATGTCTCAATTCATCATTCATTAAAAAATATATATGTATATATATATATATATATGTATGTATTATCACTAAATTATATGTTCCAGAAAAAACATTATGCCCTAGTGATACAATTTTGTAGGCCAACAAAATTCTGCCTTTAAGTAGGTTAAAGTATAAGTGTAGTGGTAGATTTATATAGTAATTAAGCATATCAACAAATGTTAGCATATGAAACTATGGTAAGGGATAAAAAGGAGAAGTCCAATATGAAGAATGTCAATCAAAGAATTGTTTCCTGAGGAAAGGATAATTTGAGAAGCATAAGTTGAGATGAGATACAAAGAGTGAAAAGTTATTAACTTGAGAGTTAAGTATGCCATTCTTCCATATTGATCCTATGAATATAAAATAATGGATATTGTGCATTCCAATATTTTGTTTCTGCTTTACTAGGAGTAAAGGATTCAGTGCAAAGTTCATGCAGATTAACTTTATACAATTTGTCTAATCTGTGGACTGTCTAATCTGTGATCTAATCTGTGGACTGAGTTATTGTCCAGATATTGATAGACAAGAGTGAATGCATCCTTGTTCCTAGTGTTAATCTCTTTCTTTCTCTTAAAAACAGTATTTTGTTAACTTGAGAGACCAACTAAACTGATAAATCAAGCTACAACCATGGCTAAAACTTTGCCTTAAGAATTTGAAACCCTGATTTGAATGATAGAAGCCATGAAATCATTTTGGAATGTGATAAACCTTTTAATTTTTGAGAGAGATGGATATTCAAATGCATTTTTGAAGAAGTTTATCCCTTTATTCCAGAAAAAAATCAACTAAAAATGTCAAAATCAAGAAAGCACATATGAAGATGCTCTGATTTCAGATAGTATAATCTCTTTATAAAACAGCATGATATCCACATTATACTCTGTACTAGTCTGAAAGGATTATGTGACATAGAAAAGCTGGGTTTTAATCTTAGTCCAACCTTGTGGCAGCAACCATTTCTTTTAATCCTTATTCAATAATATAGGTTGGAATCTTTTTATTAGATTATCTCCCTGAGGATGTGACACACACAGTTATGGGTATTAACTTTTTTATTTCTCCATCCATTCCAGGTGGGTCTTGATTAGTTTACTGGAACTTAAAAAGAGGAAGTATTTTGGAGAGAGAAACAGAGCAACAGGGAGAGCCAGGAGAACCATGATAGCCCATGCAGCCAGAGATCTTTGGAGATGAAGAGGGATAATTTCCTCGAGGGAGCTTCATGAAACAAGAAGCCTGGAGAGAAAGCTAGCAGGTCTTATCATGTTCACCAGGTGCCTTTCCAGTTGAGAGAGAAACCCTGAACATCATTGGCCTTTCTCGAGTGAAGGTAACCTCTTGTTGGTGCCTTAATTTGGACACTTTTATATGATTTCTTTAATTGGGATGTTTCTATGGCCTTAGGACTATAAACTTGCAACTTAATAATTTCCCCCTTATAAAAGCCATCCTCTTACTGGTATATTGCATTCCAGCAGCTAGCAAACTAGAACATACTCTGTGTTTTGTCTTTGAAAATTTATTCTTTTTATCAAGTGGAATTTTGAGTACAGATTTAAACACTCTTCTTTCAATCTTGTATTTTCCAATAAGATATATGAATTATCTTTGCATAACTGAATAGGAACTGTTATCCTAAGAATGATTGGATTCAATCTTAAATTTAAACTTAATAATTAATTCTTTGATACTGTTTTCATGAGATTGTTATTAGTGGATTCACAGGAAAATCATCCCTGCTGGGAAATGAGTGAATTTTAATGAAAGAAAAGTAAATGCCTACTTCTTATGTCCTTTTAAATAAACAAATCTTAGGGCAAAAATTAAAAAGCATAATAAATAAAGCAGAAGTGGATGTATTGAGGTAAGGGGAGATAATTTCTCAGAGTTTTGCTCATTGGGTGTGAACTTTGGGTATTAAAGACAAATAAGAGCTGTTTCCTTTCAGATAGAAGACAAAGGGAGAGTTAGGTAATGAGTAAGAATCTCAATCAAAGTAACTCCCAATAGTAGGCTAGATCAAGTTTCAGATCTTTGTCTATCTGTACATAATAACCAGGTGTAAGTTATTCTTCAAACTGTATTTAACTTTTCTTGTGTCTTAATTATGCATTGAATAGGTATTTCCATATCATCTCAGTATAACTTTTGAGGTCTGAGAATTGAACCAACAAATTTCTGTAATTGGATAAAGGAAAGGAAATAATGAGATAAATATTTATTGTGTTGAGCCAAAGAGTGAAAAAGGCATGACCAGACACCAGGAGGGATCTGAGACTGCAAGGGCACACGGAGCAAGTGAGATAACATTCATGAGCTTTTCAGAGGTATTTCAGAATGGGAAATAAACTTCATAATGAATACTGAGAATTTACTACAACCATGTGATGTTATATCAAGCCACCATCTACTGAGGATATCTCCAGTAATTATACTAAAGGAAAGTTACAGTACAGAAAGACTAAAAATATCAGTATAAGTTAATCAATGAATATTTAATATAGATCAGTTTGAACATAAGCATAGGAACATGGATGATCTAATTTATCTATATATGTAAAAGGCTACAATGGGAGGACAGATTAATGTTTTCATTGGAAATATTCTAAGATATGCAAATGCTCCTAACTATAAATAAGACATTTTCTTACTTAGTTTATTAGCACAGATATATGGATTGATATTTAACATTCTTTTAAGTTTTGCTCAATGCTAAAATGTACCTTATTTATGAACAATTTCTTTCAAACAAGTTTTTCATTGCCTCATTAATATCTTTGTTCCTCAAACTGTAAATGATGATATTCAATGTGGAAATCCACAGTAGTGCAAAATATAGACTATATATAAAAAACATTTCCTTAATGTGTGTGTGTATATATATAAAGTTTATATATATTTATATATATATATATAAAGTTTAGCAAACCCCTTAACATCAAAGATCACATTCAATTCACAGAAGGAGGTATGAAAATTATGTAATTTTAAAATATTTGCATTAAGATCAAGGTAAGAAACATTGTAAAAAAAAATTACACAAGTGCTATTTGTTTCCTAAAAACAGTGATTTCTATTAAAAAAGGTGTCAGAACTGGAAAAAAAAAATATTTGCAGATGACCACAAATTAGAATGATAGTCTCAGATGTCAACCTGTCTTTTGCTGTTTCCTGGCAATAATATTTCTTTTTTCCAGTTAGTCCTTCAAGAACACTGGTGTACAGGGCAAAAAAAGTATTCTCTAGGAAAGTATAATTGTTTGAAAATGGCTTTCTATCTTGAAATTCATATAACTTGCCTGATTTGAGTATTGCAGCATATTTGGTCATTATTATTGGTTTCACATCTTGACATATAGGTCAAAATGTGATATATTATCAGCTTGATAATGTAAGGTGATATTCATATGCTCATTATCCCTGCAATGCCCTTATGCTGACTTTTGTGTCATGTATCTGTCATTAAGAAATCATGGTCATGTTGCTGATATTATCATTGCTTATGTAGTCTGCGAAATAACAATGAAATAAATATCATTCAGTGATCATTAATAAAATTGTTTTAAGAACTTGCTAAAAGAATTAAATACTATTTGCCACAAGTAATATTTGATTTCTGATTTCCTCCCCAATGTCATTGGACTGTTTCTCATTTAGTGGAAGATGAAGAATGAAAATATTATCTATTCATCAGGGTTCGCTAGGGGATTAGGAAACCAGAACTAACAAGATACACAAACATATATACACACACACACAAATGTAATACAAATATTACTTTTTAATTGGAATTGGTTCATATGACTCTGGGTATGGTTAAGTGTAAATTCTGCAGGACAGGTCACAAGCCAGGAACTCTGTTGAAGGTTCATGATGAATTTTCAAGGAGACCAAACAATTGGAACCAATAACATGGCCATCCAATCAGTCTTATCCAATCAGATTCTAATTAGTCTTGGCCTGATAAACCTCTAACTGTCTACCCTGAAGAATCAGCCAACCTCCATTGTGCCCTGAGGAAATGATTTCCTGTCCTCCAGACTGCCCTGAGGACACTGCCATGCAACCTCCACCTGAGAGTTTAACCCTGCTGTGCTTAAGAAATCTGTAAACATCTCCCCTGAAGAAACAGGACTCACTCCTCTGTATTAAGAGATTCATCCTGTTTCACCTGATGAAACTGCAATGGAATGCCCTGAGGTGATTGGCTTCCAAGACGCTTCTAATTCTCATGATCCACACATACAACTCCTCTTTTCTACCAGATATATAACTAGATTGAAGTATAACCAGGCCATAAAATGTGAATTACAATGTGTAACCCTTAAGAAGGTGTATGCTCCAAAAGAATAGCATGATTTTTGCAATTTAAATAGACAGAAATCAGGAGGAATTGAATGGGAATGGATATTGTTTATTGCCTGAAATTGAGATGCCATAACTGCCCTCATACAATATAAATGAAAGTATCCAAAGATTTTGAGAGAAAGGAATGTTAAGGTTGATTTATAATGGAAACTCTGCTAACCCAACCCAGGAATGTCCAGAGGACATTCTTTTCACCAGGACTGTGAAAAATAAATTCATGATGCTAAGTCTAACATCCCTTAAGTGTTTTGTGGTTCTTTCTTCCATAAGGCAGATATTACTGTGGGAGCTGCTGTCACTAAAATTACAGGCTTAGAAACAATAGGGCTGGGGGTGCAGTGTGGTTCAGTGGTAGAATTCTCACCTGCATGTGGGAGACCCAGGTTCAATTTCTGGTCTAAGTACTTTCCCCAAATAAGCAAACAAACAAAAAAGAAAATTAAAAAATTCAACAAATGGTGCTGCAATAAGGGGATACTCACATGGAAAAATAAAGAAATGTCACCCTGCCATACAGCATACAAAAAAGAACAAACAAACAATACGGCTGCTATTAAACAAACAGGAAACTACTAATATTGGGGAGGATGTGGAGGATTTGTGAAACTTATGTGCCACTGGTGGGAATGTATAGTGGTACAGATGCTATGGAAGACAATATGGTGGTTCCTTAGAAAACTAAATATTGAATTGCCCTATGACCCAGCAATAGCACTACTTGGTATATACCCAGAAGAGCTCAAAGCAGTGATTCAAACAGACATTTGCACACTGATGTTCATAGCAGCATTATCCACAATTGCCAAATGATGGAAACAATCCAAATGCCCATCAACAGAAAAATGGATTACAAAATGTGATATATACATATGAGGGAATCTTATGCAGCAGTAAGACAAAATGACATCCTGAAGCATATGACTAGATGGATGAGCTTTAAGGGCATAATGCTGAGTGAAATTAGCCAGACACAGAAGGATAGATACTGTATGACTCCACTTTTATGACCATTGTAAAGGTAAAATGAGAGGCTTATAATAAAGAATATAGAAAACCTAGAGATGCAGGAAAGCTAGAGCTGGGTGAACAGTTAGCTTATGACATTGAACTCAAATGTAATAGAATATATAGAAGTGAAGGTGTTTCCCTAGTGGGTCTATATGCAATATTACCATACTGAAGGTGAATATGATTGAAAGGGGTTGTGTAGATTTATGTGTCCCACCGATTAACACTGGAAATATAAATAAGTTCTTGCAAGAACTGCTTCAAAGGTATGATTCATGTACAAAAAAGTGTTTAAGTCCAGGGTACAGGGGGAAACTGATATTTCCTACTATGGGCTGTGTTCAACAGGAAAGCATCAGCAGCACCACAGCAACAGCAGGGGTAAATAATGGGGGGAGGGACAAGAATTAAGGGGTGGTTTAAATTTCCTATTTGGTGAGGGTGTGTTTATTGGTTATCTTTCTCTTTGGAAGAATGAAGTGATCTAAAATTGATAGTGTTGATGGATTGTGGACTTTGAGCATTATACATGATGCCTAATGAATACAGGTGGCTGAAGGATGCACTCACTGAGAAGTAGAATGTTGTACAATAGCGTATACATATGATTGAATATTGCCCTGCTACAAAAAGGAATGAAGTGTGAGGCATGCAACAATATGAACGAACCTGTGGGACATTTGATGAGGCTAAATAAGCCAGAAACAAAAGAGCAATTATTGTATGGTCTCTTTTAGAAAATGCTTATAGGAAAACAGGATTTTAAGTTCTTATAGCAATCACATTTAGTTTGGAGTGGTAACTGTTATTTCTGGATTTTGAAAGGCTATTTTATATATGTATGATGTTATATGTAGAATTAGAATGATGTCAGTCAGTCAGGTCAGGATTAGGTAATTCAGATCACAGGGATAAAGAAAATGTTGTATATATTTTAAAACCTCAGCTCTCTTTGAGACTAAGGGAAGAAAGGTTTATTTTGTCTAGAACCTAAATTTTCTGTAGCACATAATCTAACTAAACCTGTCTGGATTGATCATTTAAACATTTGAAACACAAGGACCCCAGAATAAGAATGAGGGCCTTTAATCCTGTATAGCTTACTGTAATTCCTGAATACATCCTAGAGTATATAAAGCAGATAGTCAAAAAGTATTGGCAAAGTCCTTTGAGGGATGGGAGAAAAAAAATGAAACTATTAAAATTTACCATCATGGAAACCCCTGATGCTGTGTCAAACATTAGTGACACCTAAATCAATAGACCATGTCCTAATCTTTAGGCTTGCTCTTGTGAAGTTTATGTATGTAGTGGAGAAGCTTAACCTACCTATAGGCAAGCCTAAAAGTTACTTTTGGAGGACCTCTGTTGTTGCTCAGATGTAGCCTCATGCTCTCTAAACCCAATTCTGCAAGTGAAATCATTGCCCTCCCCTCTACACGGGACATGGCATCCAGAGGTGAAAGTCTCCCTGGTGGCATGGGAGTTGACTCCCAGGGGTAGGACTTGTCCTGGCACCATGGGATCAACAATGCCATCATGACCAAAAGGGGGAAAGAAGTATAACAAATAAGGTATCAGCAGCAGAGAGAGTTCAAACAGAGTTGAGAAGGTACTTTGGAGGTAGCTCTTATGTAAGCTTCAGTTAGATATTGCTACCAATCATAATTTTTCAAACCCCAACCAAAGCCACTATAGCCAATCTTAAGTAATGTCTAGGATGTTATTTAAGATGCTATGAAGTTCTATGCACTAGGGTTACTTTCCAGAAACCTACAACCTCCAGACCAGATAAGTCCTGAAACCTAGAGGGGCCAGCATCTCCAGATCATCAACTAGTTCCATCTCCTTCTTCCATATTATTGACCACCCCTTCCAACATGAAAAAGTTAGAATGGCCAAAGCTCAAATACTTCAAAAGAGTGGGAGAAAGATCAAAGGTGATGGTAGAGTTATACAGAGAAGTTAGAGTTTAAAGAATGTATAAGATTGCTGAATAATTATATTGATATTTGTTTAGGTTTCCAGTATCTAAGAGCAGACGGAAATAAAAACCTGTATTGTGTAACTGTAGCACATACCAAACTCTGAAATCTGTTCTAGAAATAATTGCTGTGCCGTACTTTGAAACTTATTGCTTTTTGTATATATATTATTTATATTTCTCACAAAAAAGAAAAAAAGTCAATTGTGATGATAAACATTTATTCTCTTCTAGCCTTCATAGTATCCTCGTAGCATATTTTTCTATACAATCCATTTAAATGCCATCCCTCTTGTTCTGGTTTGCTAGTTGCTGGAATGCAACACATCAGAGGCAGATTGGCTTTTAATAAAAGGGGATTTATTTCATTAGTTCTTCAAAGGAAAGGCAGCCAACTTTCATCTGAGGTTCTTTCTCACATGAGAGGGCACAGGATGATCTCTGCTGGCCTTCTCTCCAGGCCTCTGGGTTCCAATATCCCTGGGGTGATTCCTTTCTGCATCTCCAAAGGCCTGGGATGAGCTGTGAGTGTTGAGATGAGGTATGCTGAGCTGCTTGGGCTGTGCTATGTCACACTGTCTCATTTAAGCACCAGCCAATTAAGTCAAATATCATTCATTGCAGCAGGCATACCTCCTAGCTGGTTACAGATGTAATCAGCAACAGATGAGGTTCATGTACCATTGGCTCATGTCCACAATAACAGAACTAGGTGCCTTCACCTGGCCAAGTTGACAACTGAACCTAACTACTACACCTCTCATTACTGATTTTATTTTATTTTTTGCATACTCTATCTTTTGTTCTTTATCAACATAGCTAGGGGCCCATCCATTTTACTCATTCTTTCAAATAATCAATTTTTGTTTCATTACTTCTTTCAATTTTTTATTGTTGTACAATTCATTTATTTCTGCTTTAATCTTGTTAGTTCTCTTCTTCTATTTGCTTTTAGGTTAGTGTACAGGTCTTTCTCTAGTTCCTCCACTTGGGCAGTTAAGTCCTCATGTTTTGCTCTTTCTTCATTATATATATATATATACAGAAAGAGAGAGAGAGAGAGAGAATAAACTTCCCTCTCAGTACTATCTTTGCTGCATCCCAAAAGTGCTGATATGTTGTGCTCTTTTTTTATTTCTCCACAGAAATTTACTGATTTATGTTGTAATTTCTTCTTTGACTCATTGATTATTTAAGAAGGCTTATTTAATCTCCATATTTTTTCAAGTTCTAGCTCTTTGGTGATTTCCAACTTCATTCCATTAGGATCAGAAAAAGTTGTTTGAATAATTTCAAACTTTTAAAATTTGTTAAGAACTATTTTGTGGCCAAGCATATGATCCACCGTGGAAAACATTCCATGAACACTAGAAAAGAATATGTATACTGGTGTTTAGAGGTTTAACAATATATATATATATATATATATATATATATATATGTGTGTGTGTGTGTGTGTGTAAGGTCTAATTCATCTATCACATTGTTTAGGTTCTCAATAATCTGATTGATCCACTATCTGATTTTTCTACGGATAGAAGAGAGTGGTGTAGTGAAGTCTCCCACTATTATTGTGGAAAAGTCTATTGCTCTCTTTCATTTTGCCAATATTTTCCTCCTGAACTTTTTAAATTTATTTTTATTTTTCACATATTTTTCATTTACAAAAACAAATATACTTAGAACCACCAACAAGGGATATCTTATTTAGCTTAACCATAGGCATACTTTAAATAAATTACCCATATAATCATTGTAAAGCCTGTGGTTGTGTAGTAAGTTTCATAAACCAATTTAAAACTAAGGCAACAAGGAGAAAAATCTATAGATTTGGATAGCAAAGATCTTAAATTCTAAATATTAAAAACTAACCTAGAGGGTGGGCAACAGTGGCTCAGTGGCAGAGTTTTTCACCTGCTATGCCAGAGACCCAGGTTCATTTCCCAGGGTTGGCCCATGTAAAAAAAGAAATACAAACTTACCTAGATATTATATGATCAGCTGTATAAGCTGTGAATGTTCTCATAATATCAAGTAGAAAGTTCTTACAAATATCTGTATTGCTATAGTAATGACATACGTTACTAAATATTTTCCTTATTTCAGGAAAATATGAAGATACAAATAGTTTTACAATTAACACATGGAAATCTTAACCACCTAAAATGGGATATCTTAGTTAGCTTATCCATAAGCATATTAAAAAAATCCAAGTAATCATTCTAAAGCCTGTTTGTACAATATATTTCATAAGCCAATTTAAAATTAAAACAAGGAGTGTAGGTCATGGTGACTCAGCAGGTAGAGTTCTTGCCTGCCATGCCTGAGACACAGGTTCGATTCCTGGTGCATGCCATGGGGAAAAAAAGGATAAAATTAAAACAAGGAGGAAAATCTATAAATAGAGAATATTAAACAACATCTTAAATACTATTTGATTAACTATCAAAACTTTGCACTCTCAAAATATCAAGTAAAAACTTATTACAAATATCAACTTTGCTATAGTAGGGAGCTATGTTATAAATACCTTCAATTTTGTTTATTTCAGGAATTTATTTTATCTAATATTACTATAACTGCCTATGGTTCTAATTCAACCATTTTTAGCTGTGAAATATAATATAAATACACAAAAGAAAGAAAGAAAAAAGCAATAATTTTCAAAGCACACTTCAACAAGCAGCTACAGAACAGTCCTCAGAGTTTGTTATGGGCTACTATGCACTCAACTAGGATTTTCCCTTTTAGTTACTCCAAAACACTGGTGGTTTTATAAGAGTCATAATAATGAAATCATATAATATCTGTTCTTTTGTGTCTGACTTATTTCACTCAACATTATGTCTTCAAGGTTCATCCATGTTGTCATCCATGTCTTTGATGCATATTGAATTAATTTTTGTACAGGGTATAAGGTAGGGTCCTCTTTCATTCTAATGGCTATTGAAATCAAGTTTTCCCATGCCCATTTATTGAAAAGACTATTCTGTCCCAGTTCAGTGGATTTGGGGGCTGTTCTAGTTTGCTAGCTGCCAGAATGCAACACACCAGAGACGGATTAAAAACCTTTTTAATAAAAGGGGATTTATTTTGCTAGTTATTCAGAGGAAAGGCAGTTAACATTCACCTGAAGTTCTTTCTTACATGGGAAGGCTCAGGGCAATCTCTGCTGGCCTTCTCTCCAGGCCTCTGGGTTCCAACAACTTTCCCAGGGGTGATTCCTTTCTGCATCTCCAAAGGTCTGGGCTGGGCTGCGAGTGCTGAGATGAGGCATGCCGAGCTGCTTGGGCTGTGCTATGTTGCACTCTCTCATTTAAACACCAGCCAATTAAGCCAAATGCCTTTCATTGCAGCAGGCACACCTCCTAGCTGACTGCAGATGTAATCAGCAACAGATAAGATTCATCTACCATTGGCTCATGTCCACAACAACAGAACTAGGTGCCTTCACATGGCCAAGTTGACAACTGAATTTAACTACCACAGGGGCCTTATCTAAGACCAAATGTCTATAAATTTTGTGGTCAATCTCTGCACTCTTGATTCTATTCCACTGGTCAGGACCTCTATCTCCTTGCCAGCACCATGCAGTTTTGACTACTGTGACTTCATGGTAAGCTTTAAAGTCAGGAAATGATAGACCTCCCACTTCATTCTTCATTTTCTGATATCTTTAGCTATTCAAGGTCTCTTTTTCTACCATATAAATTTGATAACCAATTTTCCAAGTCTTCAAAATAGGTTCTTAAGATTTTGATTAGGATTGCATTGAATCTGTAGATCAGTTTGGGTAGAACTGACATCTTGACAATATTCCACCTTCCTATCCATGAGCATGGAATATTTTTCCATCTCTTTAGGTCAGTTTTTATGTCTTTTAGCATTTTGTTTTGTTTTTGCTATTTTCTGTGTATAAGACCTGACATCCCTAGTTAGGCTTATTCCTAGATACCTAATACTTTTGGTTGCTACTCTGAATGGAATTGTTTTCTTAGTTGTTACCACAGATATGTCACTGCTTGTGTATAGAAACATTCCTGATTTTTGTACATTAATCTTGTATCCTGCCACTTTGCTGAATTTGATTATTAGTTCAAGTAGTTTTACTGTAGATTTCAATGGGTTTTTAGAATCTAGGATCATGTCATCTGCTAATACAATGTTGAATAGTAGTGGTGGCAATGAGCATCCTTGTCTCATCTCTGATCTCAAGGGGAATGCTTTCAATTTCTCACCACTAAGTATGATGCTGGCTATGGGTTTTTCATATATGTCCTTCATGATATTGAAGAAGTTTCCTTTGATGCCTAACTTTTGATGTGTTTTTATCAGAAAAGGATCCTGTATTTTGTCAAATGCTTTCTCAGCATCCATCAATATGATCATGTGATTTTTCCCTTTCAATTCGTTAATGTGCTGTACTATGTTGATTGATTTTCTTATGTTGAACCACCCTTGCATTCCTGGTATGAATCCCACTTGATCATGATGTATAATTCTTTTAATGTGGTGTTGGATATGATTTACTAGTATTTTGTTAAGAATTTTCACATCTATGTTCATTAAGGAGATTAGTCTGTAGTTTTCTTTGCTTGTATCATCTTTATCCAACTTTGGTATTACCATGATGTTAGCTTCATAAAATAAGTTAGGTAGCATTTCCTTTTCTTGAGTTTTTTTAAAGAGTTTGAGCAGGATTGATGTCAGTTCTTTTTGAAAAATTAATAAAATTCTCCTGTGAATTCTCCAGGTCCTGGGCTTATTTTTTGTGGGAAGATTTTTGATGACAGATTGGATATCTTTACTTGTAACTGGTTTGTTGAGATCTTCTATTTATTCTCGAGTCAGTATAGGTAATTCATGTATTTCTAGGTATTTGTCCAATTCATCTAAGTTATCTAGTTTGTTGGCATATAGTTGTTCATAATATTCTCTTAAGATTTTAAAAATTTATTCATGATTTGTGGTAACATCCACCTCTCATTTCTGATTTTATGGATTTGTGTCCTCTCTCTTTTCTTATTTGATAGTCTAGCTAGGGGAACATCAACTTTATTAATTTTCTCAAAGAACCAACCTTGAGTTTTGTTGATCCTTTCTATTTTATTTTTCTCCAGTTTGTTTATTTCAGTTTCAGTCTTTATAATTTCTCTTCTTTTATTTGGTTTGGGGTTAGTTTGCTGTTCTGTCTCTAAATTCTCCAGGTGAGCAGTTAAATTCTCAAGTTTTGTTCATTCTTGTTTTTTAATACAGGCATTTAGAGCAGTAAATTTCCCTCTCAGCACTGTCTTTCCTGCATCCCATAAGTTTAGATATGTTGTATCCTCATTATCGTTCATCTCCAGATATTTACTGATTTCTCTACCAATTTCTTCCTTGACCCACCAATTATTTAAGAGTGTGTTGTTTAAACTCCATATATTTGTGCCAGAACCAAAGGTTCTTTGGTGATTATTCATTGCCAACTTTATTTTGTTATGATTAGAGAAAGTGCTTTTGATAATTTTAATCTTATTAAATTTATAGGCTCAGTTTATGTCCTTGTGTTTCATCTATCCTGGAAAACATTCCATGTGCATTAAAAAAGAATGTGCACTTTGATGTTTTGGGTTGTAATGATCTATACATGTCTATTGGATCTAATTTATTTATTTTATTGTTTACATTCTCTATTTCTTGTTGCTCCTCTGTGTGGTTGTTCTATTTATAGCAGAGAATTGTGTATTGAAGCCTCGCACCATTTTAATATGTCTGTGGCACACTTCAGTTTTCCAATACGTGCATGATGTACTTTGGAGCTTCTTAATTGGGAGCATACACATTTATGATTGTTATTTCTTCCTGGTGAATTGTCCCTTTTATTAATATGCAGTGTCCTTTTTGTCTCTTATGACATCTTTACATTTAAAGTTTATTTTGCTGAATATTAGTATAGCTACTTCCCCCTTCTTTTGGTTACAGCTTGCATAGATCTTTTTCCATCTTTTTATTTTCAAACAAACTGTGCCCTTGAGTCTAAGATATATCTCTTGTAAACACCATATAGATGGATTATGTTTTTTGATCCATTCTGTCACTGTGTATCTTTTAATTGGTGATTTTAGCCCATTAACATTCAAATTAATTATTGTAAGAAAAGTTCTTGATTCTACTATCTTGTCCTTTAGTTTGCTGTTTTTTTTTTCTTTTCTTTTTTTGCATGGGTAGGCACTGGGAATCAAATTATTCTTTAGTTTTTATTTGTCAGGTCTAGGCATTATTTTCCTTCTCTCTCTCTTTTCCTTTACATTGCCTTTACTCATATTCTTCAATTCTGTGCCCTCCTCCAGACCTCCCTCTCCTGTCTTTTCTTACGAGTAGACATGGATCCCTTTTGTATTTCTTGTAGGGCTGGACTTTTATTGACTAGTTCTCTCAATCTTTCTTTATGTTTGAAGATTTTAATCTCCCCCTCAGTTTTGAAGGATAACTTGTCTGGATAAAGAATTCTTGTTTGAAAGCCTTTCTCATTCAGGATCTTATAAATATTATACTTCTGCCTTCTTGCTTCCATCGTGCCTGTTGAGTAGTCTAAGGTTAGTCTCATGTGTTTTGCTTTGTATGTAGTAGATTGGTTTTCTCATGCTGCTTTCAGGACTTTCTGCTTCTCTTCGACCCCCGACAGTCTGATTAGTATGTGTCTTGGAATGGGCTTGTTAGGATTTATTCTATTTGAAGTTCACTAGGCCTCGTTAATGTGCATATTCATGTCTTTTATAAGGGTTGGGAAGTTTTCTCCAATTATATCTTCAACTAACTTTCCCAACTTTTTTGTTATTCTCTCCCCATTCTGGGACACCAATAATTCTTACATTTTTGCACCTTTTGTTATCCATTATTTCCCTAAGATCCAGTTGCATTTCTCCATCTTTCTTGTTGTTTTCTCTTCTATGCATTCTAGTTCTATTGTTCTATCTTCTAGCTCACTTATTCTTCCTTCTGCTTCTTCAAATCTACTATCATGTGTCTCCAGTTTTTTAATTCATTCTACTATATCTTTCATTTCTGTGAGATCTGTCATTTTTCTATTTAACATCCCAAATTCTTCTTTTTGCTCTTGTAGTGTCTTCCTGATATCCTTTATTTCCTTATAAATATCCTTGAGAAGTTGTTCCATAGTCAGTGTCCCCTCTGAAATTTTGATTTGATCATTTGCTTAGGCCATTTCTGCTTGGATCTTCATGTGCTTTATGATTTTCTGTTGTGTTCTGGGCATTTATTCATCTTGATATGGTTTTTATGCTAGTTGTTTTCCTTCACTCTTCTAAAGTTTTATATTTACTTAGTTTTTGCTGAATGTTTCCTTTTACAGTTTGTCAGTTATTCTCTGCCAAATCAAGGTCTGGATCTCATGTAAGGGATACAGTTCAATTTAAAGGTCTCTTGTAATGCAGGCCAGCCTGCAGGGGTACTCCAGTGGCAGAATGGCTGACTATCACACAGAAGACCCAGCCTGAACTTCTAGCACCTTATCCCCTGCAGGAGGCAACCATGAGGCTCCTCTTCCTTCAAGATCTCCCCTTCCTGTCTGGTGCAGCCAACCTGCACTTACTTTATCTGGACAGCAGATGGCTGGGTCAAGACTCTTCCTCGCTTAGCCCTGCCCCTTCTGACCAATGCACCTGAAAGTCCGCATGGTCAGCAGAGGGCTGCTTTGGCAGGGGGTCTGCTCAGCAGGGAGACTGCTCCACCAGGGTTGCTGCTCCACCAAGAGCAGCCAGCTGGTCTCTGCCTGGGGACCAGAGAGCTGACAAGCACTTAGGGGATCAGTTGTTCAGCTGACCTATAGTGCTGGTGGGCCTGCTAGACACCATGACTGTGGGCTGGGTTTCCCTGCACCTGACAGGGTGATCTCCCCCCAACCCCGAAGTCTGCCCTCTAGAGGATCATCACTGGCCTCTGGGCTCCCTGCAGGTGCTGCTTACCGCAATCACATATGGAGGTTTCCCCAATCTGCAGCTGTGCAGGCTGGACCAAAGAGGGTCAGTGCTCTCCTATCACACCTCCTTGATGCATCACAGCCCATCCAGTGGGGATCCCTATCACCTGACATGCTCACTTTCCCCTGATCCTACTCCCCCCTCCCCCCGCCAAAACTGCCTAAAGACCCTTCTACTCACACCCTGGGACCTGGAGATTTTCTCCCCATCTTCTATCTTGTTTCATGAAACAAGAGTGAACTCACTCTAGTCCAGTATGCCATCTTCCCAAAAGCCTGCCTCAGGTACTTCTGATCTCCTTGATTGAGTGTATAAACATTTATGATTGTTGTTTCTTTTTCATGAACTGCCCATTTATTAATATATAGTATTCTTGTCTCATTATATCTTTGCATTTAGAGTCTATCTTCTCTGATATTAGCATACCTATGCCTGCTTTCTTTTGGTTACAGTTTGTGTGGAGTATCTTTTTCCATCCTTTCCCTTTCAATCTATTTATATCCTTGGGTCTAAACTGAGTCTCTTATAAACAGCATGTAGATAGATCATTTTTTTAGTCCATTCTACCAATCTATATCTTTTAATTGGTGAGTTTATATCATTATCATTCAAAGGTATTATTGTAAAGGTAGTTCTTGAATCTACCAGCTTGTCGTTTAGTTTCTATTTGTCAGATCCGTTTTGTTTTTTTCTGTCTCTTTTTATCCTTTAAATTACCTTTACCTATACTTTCCAATTCTATGCCCTCCTATAAATGTCTCTCTTCTGTCTTTTGTTCAGCCTGCAAAACACGCTTTTGTTTTTTTATAGGGTAGGTCTGTTAAAAAAATTCTCTAAGCATTTGCTTGCTTGTGAGAATTTTAATCTCTCCCTCACTTTTAGTGGAAAACTCTAATGAATAAAGAATTCTTCACTGGATATTTTTCTCTTCCAGAATCTTAAATATATAATACCACTGCCTTCTCACCACCATAGTGCAAATTGCATAGTGCAAACTTAATCTTATGTGGCTTTCCTCATATGTGGTGAATTGTTTTTCTCTTGCCACTTTTAGGATTTTCTGCTTCTCTTCAGCACTTGACAGTATGGTTAATATGTATCTTGGAATCAGTCTACTTGGATTTATTGTATTTGGAGTTTTTGGGAATTCTTTGAGCTGCATAATTATGTCTTTTATAAGAGTAGTGTAGTTTTCCCCATTTATATCCTTAAATGATCTTCCCAGCCTTTTATTTTTCTCTTCTCATTCTATTTGTCCACCCCCTGTTGTCCATTATTTCCCTGAGATCCAATTAAAATTAAGACATCTTTTTCACCTTTTGTTCTTTCATGCATTCAAATTCAGTTGCCCTGTGCTCTGGTTTGCTTATTCTTTCTTCTGCCTCTTCAAATCTACCATTGTGTACCTTGAAGAATTTTTTATTTGATCTACTGTACCCTTCATTTTCATTGATCTGCTATTTTTCTATTTATTCTTTCAGTTTTTTACTTACAATTTTTTGTGTCTCTTTGATATCTTTTTATGTCTTTAGCCAAACCGTTGAAGTCATTTAGGGGATTTTTATGAACATCTTTGATTAGTTGCTGCAAATTGTGTAGCTCCTCTGGCATTTTAATGGCCATTTAAGGCCATTTGGTTTGTCCATATTCTTGCATCTTCAGAAGCATAGTGAATTTTTTTATGTTTAATATTCAATTATCTTGATGAGTGTTGTAGTTTGCTAGCTGCTGGAATGCAATATACCAAAAACAAAATGGCTTTTAAAAAGGGGAATTTAATAAGTTGCTAGTTTTCAGTTTAAAGGTTGAGAAAATGTCCCAATTAAAACAAGTCTATAGAAATGTCCAATCAAAGGTATCCATCCAGGGAAAGATACCTTGGTTCAAGAAGGCCAATGAAGTTCAAAGCTTCTCTCTCAAGTGAGAAGGCACATGGTAAACACAGCATCAACTACTAGCTTTCTCTCTTGGCTTCCAGTTTCATGAAGCTCCCCAGGAGGTATTTTCCTTCTTCATCTCTAAAGGTCGCTGGCTCATGGACTCTCTTCTGTGTGGTGCTGCAGCATTCTCTGCTCTCTCCGAATCTCTTCCATTCTCCAGAATGTTCCCTCTTTTATAGGACTCCAGAAACTTATCAAGACCCACCCAAATGGGTGGAGACATGTTGTCACCTACTCCAGCTTAACAACTACTCTTGACTACATCACATCA
>PVIY010046112.1:0-18665 GCA_004026745.1 Myrmecophaga tridactyla | reverse complement strand
TAGTTCAAATGAGATACAGGAGCTGAGACAACTAATACTGAATATACGAACGGAAATGGAAAACCTCATCAAAAACCAAATCAATGAATTGAGGGAGGACATGAAGAAGGCAAGGAATGAACAAAAAAATAAGTTTTTTTCAAAAAATGGTGCTGATCAAGGGATTGAGAAAACCCCTAGAATGAGCTGAGACTCAGCATCAAGGGATTGCGAAAACCTCGACCAAAAGGGGGAAGAGTGAAATGAGACAAAATAAAGTGTCAATGGCTGAGAGATTCCAGACAGAGTCAAGAGGTTATCCTGGAGGTTATTCTTATGCATTAAGTAGATATCACTTTGTTAGTTAAGATGTAATGGAGAGGCTGGAGGGAACTGCCTGAAAATGTAGAGCTGTGTTCCAGTAGCCATGTTTCTTGAAGATGATTGTATAATAATACAGCTTTTACAGTGTGACTGTGTGATTGTGAAAACCTTGTGTCTGATGCTCCTTTTATCTACCATGTCAACAGACGAGTAGAACATATGGAATAAAAATAAATAATAGGGGGAACAAATGTTAAAATAAATTTAGTTTGAAATGCTAGTGATCAATGAAAGGGAGGGCTAAGGGGTATGGTATGTATGAATTTTTTTCTGTTTTCTTTTTATTTCTTTTTCTGAATAGATGCAAATGTTCCAAGAAATTATCATGATGATGAATATGCAACTATGTGATGATATTGTGAATTACTGATTATCTATGTAGAACAGAATGATCAAAAATTAAGAATGTTTGCATTTATTTGGTGTTTTTTGGTATTTAAAAAAAATTGATACTGAGACAGCTGGTTATTCATGTTCAAAAGAATGAAGTTGCATTCTGCCTTAGTTTACCAGGCTGCTATGAAAAGTACACAGTGGGTTGGCTTAAACAATGAACATTTGTTGTTTCATTGTTTTGGAGGTAAGAAGTCCAAAATCAAGGCATCAGCAAGTCGATGCTTTCTCCCAAGAGTCTATGGCATTCTCATGTTGGCCCATAATCTTTGGAGTTACTTTGCTTGCATCTCTGCCTTCTTTCACATGGTGATCTCTTTCTTCTCCTGCCTACATTTCTACTTTCAGTTGACTTCCAGCTACTAGCTCTTCTATGGCCTTCTCTGATTTTTCTTTATAAGGTGTCTAGTAATATGTATTAAGGCCCACCTTATTCAGTTAGGCTGTACCTTAACTAAAATAAACATCTTCAAATATTCTATTTGTAATGGTTGTGAAAGCAGGGATGTGGATTAAGATCATATCTTTTGTTGTATGTATAATTCAGTCTACCACAGACCCTTACCTCACACCATACACAAAAATTAACTCAACATGTGTCATAGACCTAATGTAAGAGTTAAAACTGTAACACTTTTGGAAGAAAATATAGGAGTAAATCTTCATGACCTTGGATTAGGAAATGATTTCTTAGTTATGCCACCAGAAGCACAAGTGACAAAAGAAAAAACAAATAAATTGGACTTAATCAAAATTCATAACTGTGGTGCCGTGCATGATACCTTGAGAAAGTGAAAAGACGGCACATGGAATGGGAGAATACAGTTGTAAATCATATATTTGATAAGGGACTGGTATCTAAAATGCATAAAGAACTTTTACAACTCACTAATAAAAAAATGCCAGATCTGAATGGACTTTTCTCAAAAGAAATATATAAATGGCCATTAAGTACATGAAACAAGAGATGCTCACATCATTAATCTATAGGAAAATGCAAATCAAAATGAGATACCATGTCACATCCATGAGAATTGCTCTAACCAAAAAGATAGATGATAAGAATTGATGAAATTGGAAACCTTCCACATCCTAGTGGGAATGTAAAATGGTTCAGCAGTATTGGAAAACAGTTTGACAGTTAACCAAAATGTTAAACATAGTTACCATGTGACCTAGCAATTCCACTCAAGGTTATATACCATATACATATTTTGTGTGGAAAAAATATTTCCACATAAAAACTTGTACATGAATTTTCATGGCAGCAGCATTCATAATAGCTAAAAAGTAGAAACAACCCGAATGTCCATAAGCTGATAACTGGATAAACGAAATGTGGTATATTCATATGTGCTGATTTGAAAGGAAGTATGCCCCCTAGGAAAGCCATGTTTTAATCAAAATCCCATTTCATAAAGGTAGAATAGTCCCTATGCAATACTGTATGTTTGAAACTGTAATCAGATTATCTCTCTGGATGATATGATTTAGTCAAGAGTGGTTGTTAAACTGGATTTGGTGACGACATGTCTCCACCCATTTGGGTGGGTCTTGATTGGTTTATTGGAGTCCTGTAAAAGAGGAAACACTTTGGAGAAAGAGGTTCAGAGACAGCAGAGCAATATGACATACCCACGAGAAGCAGAGTCCACCAGCCAGCGACCTTTGGAAATGAAGAAGGAAAATGTCTCTTGGGGAGCATCATGAAACAGGAAGCCAGGAGAAGAAGCTAGCAGATGATGCCGTGTTCGCCGTGTGCCCTTCCAGATGAGAGAGGAACCCTGACCGTGTTCACCATGTGCCTTCTCACTTGAGAGAGAAACCCTGAACTTCATTGGCCTTCTTGAGCCAAGGTATCTTTCCCTGGATGCCTTGGATTGGACATTTCTATGAACTTGTTTTAATTGGGACATTTTCTTGGCCTTAGAACTGTAAACTAGCAACTTATTAAATTCCCCTTTTTAAAAGCCATTCTGATTCTGGTATATTGCATTCCAACAGCTAGCAAACTAGAATATCATACAATAGAATATTATGTATCCATCACAAGGAGTGGAGTACTGATATACACTAAAACATGAATGAACTTTGAAAATATTATACTAAAGTGAAAGAAGCTAGTTGTAAAAGACCAAAAATTGTATGATCCCATTCATATCAAATGTCCAGAATGAACAAATCTATAGAGGCAGAAAGTAGATTAGTGACTGCTTAGGGCCAGGGGATGCATGGCTGGAGGAGAATGGGAGTGACAGCTAATGGGTATGGAGTATTTTTAGGTGGGATGAAAATATTGTCAAGTTGTGTTTTGATGTTTGCACAACTTGTGAATATATAACAACTATTGAATTGTACAGTTTAAGTTGTAAATTGTATGGAATGTGAATTGTGTCTGAATAAAGCTTTTTTTTTTTTAAGGAAGGAGTGATGTGTTATGTCACATGCTGCATTTTTATCAAGTAAGATGAGGACTGAAAATCAACCATTGATTTTAGCAATGTGGAGGTCAGTGGTGACCTTGACAAGTACTGTCTTGGTAGAGTGGTGGAGCGGGTTCAAGAGAGGATAGGAGATAATTGGGGACAGTGAGTATAGGCAACTCTTGAAGAGTGTGCTGCAAAGGGAATAGAGAAATAGAACACTGGCGGGAAGGAAAGTGGAGGATTGAGAGAGAGTTCTGTTTTAAGATAGGAAATATATTTTGTATGTTGTTTGTTTGCTTAGGGAAGTGATCCACTAGAGAGGAAAAAAACTGATGTTATAACAGAGAGGTAAGAATTGCTGGTGAGTACACAAGTAGGAGGAGATTGTCTGATGGCCAGTTTAGGTATTGGAGGAAAGGCAGAGTATATCGATACAGTTGCAAATAGATATAGTGGTGGGATCATGCGGAAGTTCTTATCTGATTGTATCCATTTTTTTTTAATGCATTAAGAAATGGAGAGTGAAGATACGTGGACAGACCCGGAGACTTGAGAAAAGAGAAGATGAGGAAAAGTTATAGAAGAAAGGGAGGATAAATAGGGCAGGCAAATATAAAAGAATGTCAGATAGCTCTAAAAGCCTGTGTAAGGTTAGTGGCAATGAAGTTAAAGTAAGTGAGACCAGTTAGCATGATCTTGTCTTTTTCTCAAACCATGTGAAGCCACGTTTGTTTTTTAAACAGTTTTATTCACACACCACATACATCATTCTAAGTGTGCAATCAATGGCTCCTAAAAAATTAAATTTAGGAGATTTAATACAATTTGGGGTTTGCCAAGGAAGTACAGGTACATATTCCCTTTTTTTTATCTGCAATTCTGAAATTTAAAAATTCTGAAAGCAGTGTGTTATTGTTTTTTGGTAAATTTGGTAAACTGTTGTGGTGGCAGTACCTGGCCTATATGGTCATGAAGCTCTTTATAGGTGTTTTTTATCCCACTTCGTGGGAATATTCATATTTTGCTACACATATATTTATGTATTTGATTTGAGGGTGATGCCTCAGACTCTGCTGGGGCATTTATGATGTGTGCACCATGTATCTTTCTAAAATCCTAAAAATTCTGAATTCCAAAATACATAAATCTCCAACGGATTGTGGATCTGTATGACAAAGGGACAGCATGCTAGGGTGTTGAGGATCTATACTAAAAGTGATTTTCCTGATGGACTGGAATCATATCCACCTGGCAAAGGAGAGAATTGAGCACATGAGGAGAGGATGAGGGATGCTGGAAAGGTGGCAGGATCAATGGATTATTGATCCTGGTAGGATTGAAGAATTATTGGAGCCTGGTTGCTAGGGGGAGAATGCTGGAAAGACAGGGAGAGGTTTGTTTCAGCTGAGCTTTTAATCCTTAAAGGATATAATTACGAGGATACAACTTAGTAGTTACCTTTGGGTTTCTTACTTTTGAACTCTTTTTAATAAAATCTTATCTAGATCTTAATGACTTCCTCTTTATTCTTTAAACCCAAATGATATATTTTATATGATGCCTTTAAGAAAGATTACCAAAGAATGCCCAGTGACTGAGTTGGGGTTCGACAGACTACATAACCCCACCTTTATTATTGTTATGAAAAAAAAAAAGTTCATACCGGGATGTCTGTCTGATAACCAAGGGGCAGAATATTTGAAATGGGTATTCTTGGAAAAAAACAATAGTCCCCCACCCCCTTTGTTACTTTTTGTGTGGTTAGAAAGAATGGTTAAATGATGTCACTTAGTCCTTATAAAATTGTATATATTTGTAGGGTGAAAAAAGGAAAACAACAGACAAATAGAAGTTCTTAGAATTCAGATTGCTTAATTCTTACTCCATGTTCACACATCAGAGCTTAATACGGATAGTGATTTACTTACACTTCTAGTTAGTAATTAGACATCGGGAGACACTATTTATCATGCCTAATGGAATATATGGGGTCTGATGAGAAAGTTTTCTGTTTTGACTAATAAATTTTAACCCAAATGGCCCAGCTTAGTGAAATATTACGGCCTTTGAAATATTTTAGGACTCACACTGAGAAAACAGTGTTACTTTATCCGGTGAATGAATTTATCATTCCTTCCAAATCACAAGGCCTTAGCTTTAGCTCTGGAGTGGAAACATGATACTATGTTGAATTAGAAACTGGAAGAATTAATCAAATCCGTAAAGACCAAAGGCAGTGAGGCAGAGTTAGACTGACTTTTTCAGTGGTAGACTTTAGTATATTCTCTTATCTTAGTAACCAAGGGTGGGTTATTTGTTACTTCACTATTCAGATGCCTCTTGGATTTTATTCACACATTCTGATTTCTTTTGATTCTTCCCTATATTATTATTCCTATAAATATTGTACTTACCCTTGCAAAAGTTGAATACTTTTTATCCTTGGTCACAAGATCTGGAAGACTGCTAGCTACTTAACTCTTTCATTATAAAAATATTACTGAAGAATTACTTTGCACAAGGTAGTGTGCAGAGTTCAGTGGCCTATATCCTGCCCTCAGGAAACTTATAGCCAAACAAAGAAGATGACATAAATGAATGTAAGCAGTCAGAATGCTTGGTGAGAGTGTATTAGACAGTTTAGAAGAGGGAGAATTAGAAAAGACCTCAGGAAGGAGATAGCATTTGATCTGAGCATTCAAAGGAGGATAGATAAGATTTTAGATAGATGGGGTTAGGAGGCCTTCTAGATAGAAGGAATTGTGATTAGAGAATGGTGGGGGAAGTTACAAATCATGGAAGAGGAATGCAGTTAGTTGTTCAAATAGAATATATGATAAGGGAGAGGATTACTTTTGCTTCAATTAATCATGGTCTAGCTTGGAAAAATCCTGCAACCGATAGCACACCTTTCAAGTATTGACTTATGAGAATCTTCTGTACCTCTTAAATTGCTTCCTTTCACTTTGCCTTTCCCTCATTTCACATCTTATTTACTGTCTACTTTTGAAAATCCATAGAAGAGAATATGGAATTATTTTATTGTTAGCAGTGGGGGTTATTTAATTATGGAAGATGCTGAATGTTTTGCCCCAAATGGAGTTTTGGGATTATGTATGAATATTATTATCTATTTATTGAGTGCTTACACTTTACTAAATGCTTCCCTTTGATCATTTCTTTAATCCCCAAAGCAGTTAAGGTACAATTATTACCACTCTACAAATAAGATAACTGGATCTCAGAGAGGTCAAGTAACTTGGCCCATAGTACAGCTAGTGAGGGAAAGAGATGAGATTCAAAACCCAGATATCTCAGACTCCAAAGCCATGACATTATACTGACTAATTGGCAGATATTTATGGTGACATTGAACTTGGTAGCACACACATTCTTCTAATTTGAGAATGCCACATACAGAGGCATTAGAAAATGGGAGATGAAAAATTACCAGGAATTAATTTCATGGATAAAAGATGGTAAATAGAAAATACTACAGTGGAGTCCATTCAGGCCTTTATTACAAAGAGGCTATGCACCTTTCTTCCAATAAAAGGACCAACTTAGGAAGATAACTTATTACAGAAAGGGTTAGCCTGTGAGGGGGTGGGGGTTGGAGGAATCACCAAGGATGTGTTCCTTCTCTTCTTTTCCTGAGAAGAACTAGATGTTTTCTTTGGAAATTGAGGCCCAGGAGGGACTATAGATCCACATCACTTTGACAGTAAGAGAATGAGAAATGTTTTATGATATTTTAATTCTTGGATTAAATGGTGATTTTTTAAAAATTCAAATACTCTTGGGATGATTAAAAAAATGGGTTATTCTCATCTACTTCAAACCAACCATCCAGTTCTCTAGGCCCTGTATAAGAAGTATGAGAAGGATCGTAAAACCAAATGCTGTTTTTTTTTGACATGGGTGCCAAGACAATTTCAATATTGAAAAGAATAGTCTTCTTAACAAATGGTACAATTGGATAACCATGTGCAAAAAAATGAAGTTGGACCAGTACCTCATACCATATACAAAATATTAACTCAAAACGGATTGTAAACTTAAACATAAGAGCTAAAACTATAAAACTCCTGGAAGGAAACATAGGAGTAAATCACCATGACCATGGGTTAGTCAATGATTTCTTAGATATAGCATTAAAAGCACAAGTGACAAAAGAAAAAATTGAATTGTATCAAGGTGAGAAACTTTTGTGCTGCAAATGTTCCCATAAAGAAAATGAAAAGATAACATACAGATGGGAGGAAATAGATGTAAATCATATGCCTGATAATGGACTGGCATCCAGAATATATAAAGCATTCTTATAACTCAATAATAAAAAGATGGATAACCAAATTAAAAAAATGGCAAAGCCTCTGAATAGACATTTCACCAAAGAAGATATATAAATGGCCAGTTAGTACATGAAAAAATTTTCAACATCATTAATTATCACAGAAGTACAAATCAAAGCCACCATGAGATACCACTTCATAACCCACTAGAATTGCTATAATCAAAGAAACAGATGGTAGGTGTTGGTGAGTATTTAGAGAAATTGGAAACCTTATGCATTGCTGGTGGGAATGTAAAATGGTGCAGCTACCTTGGAAAGCAATCTGGCCGTGACTCAAAGTGTTTAACAAAGAGTTAACTTTATGACTTAGCAATTCTACTCTGGGGAATATATCCAAAAGAAAAAAAACTTGTACATGAATGTTCATAGCAGCATTATTCATCGTGGCCAAAAAGTGGAAACAACCCCCAAATGTCCATCAACTGATAACTGGATAAACAAAATGTAGTATATTTATATAATGTAATATTATTCAATTGTAAAAAGGAATGAAGTACTGGTACGTGGTTAAACCTTGAAAACATGCTAAATGAAAGAAGCTGGTCAAAGAGATTCCGTATTTTATGATCACGTTTATATGAAATATCTGGAATGGACAAATCTATAGAATAAAAAGTAGATTAGTGGCTTTTTGTTGTTGTTGTTCTAAACAACATACAAACATTCTTGACATACAAACATTCTTAACATGGTTACAATCAGTGGCTCACAGTGTTATCACATAGTTGTGTACATATCACCATGATCATCTTTTTGAACATTTGCATCTCTCCAGCAAAAGAAAGAAAAACTTATACATGCCATACCCCTTACCCTTCCCTCTCATTGACTGCTAGTATTTCAATCTACTCAATTTATTTTAACCTTTGTTCCCCCTATTATTTATTTATTTATTATCCATATTTTTTACTCATCTGTCTATACCCTATTAAAAGGAGCATCACACACAAAGTTTTCACAATCACACAGTCACATTGTAAAAGCTATATCATTATACCATCATCTTCAAGAAACATGGCTACTGAAGCACAGCTCTACAATTTCAGGTGCTTCGTTCTAGCCTCTCTATACACCATAAACTAAAAAGGGGATTATCTGTATAATGGGTAAGAATAACCTCCAGGATAACCTCTTAACTCTGTTTGAAATCTCTCAGCTACTGATACATAATTTTGCCTCATTTCTTTCTTGCTCCTTTTTGGTTGAGAATGTTTTCTCAATACCTTATACTGAGTCCCAGTTCATCCTAGGATTTCTGTCCCATGTTGTCAGGGAGGTTTATACCCCTGGGAGTCATGTCCCATGTAGAGTGGGGAGGGCAGTGAGTTCTTGCCGTTGTTGGCTTAGAGAGCGAGAGAGGCCACATCTGAGCAACAAAAGAGGTTCTCTGGGAGTGACTCTTAGGACCAATTTTAAGGAGGCTTAGCCTATCCTTTTAAGGGATAAGTTTCATAGGGGCAAACCCCAAGATTGAGGGCTAGGCTTATTGATTTGGTTGTCCCCACTGCTTATGAGAATATCAGGAGTTCTCCAAATGGGGAAGTTGAATTTTTCTCCCTTCCCATTCCCCCAAGGGGACTTTGTAAATACTTCTTTATTCACTGTTCAAATCACTCTGAGATTTATTGGGGCATGACACTAACCTGCACAAACCAACAAAATCTCATGCCCTATTCAAGGTTCCATGTACTTATGGTGGTCAGTTAAACTGTCCATTTAAGTTAAATTAGGAAATGGACTAGTCAAAATATAAATTTTTCACCAAATAAACATTTCTTGTTTTAGTCTCACATAGAAGTTGAAGTTTTAAAATATGAATGATCATCTATTTTCATACCCTCCAATATTGACATTCTTTTGTTTTTCCTCATGCAAAAACATTTTAAAATTTGTACATTTAGTCACTATCATTGCATATTCTAAGCATTCCTAAATTATACCATCTCAGTCTTTATCATCTATCTTTACTTCTTGCTTCAAATGTACCCCCAGGCCTTCTCTCTCTTTCATTCTCACATTCATCTTCATTCAGTGTACTTACATTATTGTGCTACAATCAGGTAGTACTGTGCTATCCATTTCTGAATTTTTACAGTCAGTCCTGGGCTGATTGTGTGGCTGGGAGAGAATGAAGAATGGTGGCGAATGGATATGGTTTTTCTTTTAGGTGAGATGGAAATGTTCTAAAATTAGATGTGATGTCTGTACAACTTTGTGACTATACTAAAAAGCCTAGAATTATATATACACTTTGAGTGGGTGAGTTGTATGATAGGTGAATCATGTCTCAAAGCTATTAAAAATTGCTTGGTGTCTGCAGCAAATCAAAATAAATGTTATTAGTATTATTTCTGGTGTTGCCTTTATTATTTTTTTTAGGGAACAAAAAAATATTCATAAGAGTTCTAATAGATTTACTCAGTATATCTTTGATCCTCTTGCCTTTTTGCCCTGTTGGAATTGTGAAGTTTTTAAGTGTGTGTTTGCAGACTAGGAAGATTTTTTCAGAAACTACTATACTCTTTCCTCTGGACATTACTAGATAAATACTGACCCATTCTTCTTCTTGGAGTTTTACAGTACCTTAGATAAGTTAAAATATTGTATTGAGAAGTCCTAGACTAGGGCAGCAACTTCCAATACTGTTACTTTTTTGTTAGTTACCTGCGTATTTTAAAATGTTTGCCTGCTCTTTGTTTTCTATTTTAGTCATTACTTATTGACTTCCCATTAGTAGTGAGACACTTGCTCTCTTGTGCCTCTTCCCCATACACGTTAACTCCTTGTTCTTCTAGTGTATGTACATTGCGGTTTTATAAAATCAATTCAGTGCATATATTATGACTAGATAAATGCTGTTCACAGGTAATGTGATATGATTACTTCTCCTTACACATTTCCCCCCTAGAGTAAATAATGCCTGTTATAAAGAAGATTGCTTAGTTTTCTATGTATTTGTTGCTACTATTACCCCTATGCTCCAGGTACCTTGACCATATAGAATAACCTGCCATTTCTCCCCTCCCCTGCCTTTTTTCCCCTAGTGACCTCATTCCTTGAGCTCTCTCCATTCCTGTTCCTTTCTGGAATGGTTCCTCTCGGGGCTAGATGCCTTGATTCTGCTTTCCTGTATTGGACCTCTGTTTTCTAAGGTCTCATGGTTTTTTCCTTTCATTTTACTGAAGCTCATTTTCCAACTTCCAATGAAAGAGTTTGTGGAAAGTAAATTGAGTCCTTGTGTGTGTGAAAATTTCTTTATTGAGTTCTCATACTTGATTAATAATTTGGCTCTGTCTGGCATTTGAGATTGGAAATCATTTTTACTCAGAATTTGAAGACATTGCTCTGCTGTCTGCTGATATCTACTATTACTATTAAGATGTCTAATGCCATTTTGATTTCCATTCCATATTATGTAGGGAAAACTATATATTTTATTGTCAGACCTGGGACATTTGAGATGCTAACCTGACAGAACACTGAGACAACAAGTCTAAACCAGGACCCTTCATAAACTGGGAAATGTGGCTCCTCTCTTTATATGTGACCTGTTTTTTTTTTTCTGTCTGAAAACATTTAGGTATTTCTCTTTATCTGGTGTCCTACATTTTATGATGACATGTCCTGGCGAAGGTCCTTTTTCATTTATTATACTAGGTCTTTGTAGGCTTGTTCCTATACTTTGATTTTGAGAAAATGTCATTATTCATTTAATAATTTTCTCCCAGTCTTTTATTTGTTGCATGCTGGAGATCCTTAACTGTTTGTTTATATTTAAGAGTAAGGCATTAGAAAGTTCATTTAGAATCTCTGAATCTGGGCAGAGTATTTTGGCTGGTGGTCTTCCTTGAAGTATAATTATGCTGTCAGCTAACCTTTTAATTGGAATACTCCCTAGAATCTTATTTTGGGGGGAGAAGGAGGATGACCGTTTAGTTTTTCCAGAAAACATTCCTCTGCTCTTCTGCCTAGGAGATCATATATCTGGGTACTAGCATTCTGTAATTAGGATGGGAGAAATAGGCAGAAGGTCCCAGAGATTAGCATGGAGCCTTTTCCCAGCCCTCTGTGCCTGATTCCCCTGAGTCTGGAGTATTTGTGCTTCATTTTCCTAGATAATGAAATTTCTTTTCTCCTAGTGAGGGTGATGGTAGAGGTGGTTGGTCACTTGGCTGTGTGGAGTCAGGGAGAGGGACCAATGGTTTTGCCCCCTCTTCCTTCTACCTTTCATGATAACTGCCACCCCAAATGCTGATCCTCTCAGGAATTCTGTGGGCAAAATTGGCTCTGCCCTACTTTTATTCCTCTTCCTTTTACTCCTAATCTCCTTAATGACTTTGAAAAAAAAATTTTAATGAAAATTTGCTCTAATTTATTAGCTTTCCCTTTCTTTTCTTTCTTGTGGGTTAATACATTTATTTTATTCCTCTACTGTGTTGTAGAGGGTTTGAGAAGAGATAAATTTATGTGTTCAATTTGCCATTTTTAACTTATTGTGGAGTGCTTTTTTCTAAGTAAAGTATTATAAAAGCTGATTAGGTGCTGAATAGTACCGTCAAAGAGGTTTTTGTGGGCTGATGTGGAAACATAACCACATCTGTGATGTTCCCTTGGAACTAGAAAAATAATCAAGCCTTTCTGAATTGAAGACTCTCTGGAGGAATTATATCAGACTAGAGCAAAAATATTTTGCAGGTCTCTATTTTCTGTGTCACATCTAAGATGTCATCATTGTCTAAATAAAAAGCTCCAATAACTGTAACAAGAAAGTTGAATTTTAGTGGGAAAGTTTGTTCATAAAGTTAAGCTATAAAAATTGAACTCAGGGTCAAAATTAAATTCTTTGGCCAATATCCCTAAAGCTTCATGAATCTCAGCAACTTTTTTGAAAGCAAATTTTCCTAATTAGATTTGAACCTAGTGATCATGATGGTTTGGGAAATAGTAAAAGCCATGGGAATAGTTTAATTGTATTTTTTTTTTTTTTTGCTGTGTTCTCATTTCTGCCTTTTTGGGCTCAATAAACTAGACTTAGCCAGATAGACCAATAAAACAATCTTCCTAATCATGAATGACTAAGAAGAGCTGTGCAGCCTCTTGAGTGGTAAAAATGCGTCCCAGGATATGTAAAGTGCGCAGAGTACTTGAAAGAAAACCTTACACCAACTCGGTGTTTGAATTGCAAAGACCACTGCAAGTGTAATAGATCCACTGCAATTGTGTGGCTCCAATTCCCAGCCTTTGGGAAGGGCATATGAGGCTCTGTTCTAAAGGATCGCCCCTGTTGTGCTGGGGCAGCCTTCCATGAGCACCAGCTCCCTAGCGGCCACGACTGCCCCAATTTCAAGGGATCAGAATGATTAGGAAAACCAGAAGCAGTTGTAATCTCTTATGTGGCTGGAACAAGGTAAGGGCAATGAAATGTAGTCATTCCGTTTTTTTCCTTTTTTATTTTTTTCTTTTTCTTTCTCTTCCTTCTCCATTTTTTTTTAAATTCAGCACCCCTCCCCCCAACCATGTTTCTGACAAAATATTGACTAGGAACAAGAAGCCCATTTTTGCTTAGCCTTAAGGGCAGCTGTTTGCAGAGTCGTAGTGTTACACAGGTTTACTGTGTCGTATGTCTGTGTAACACTGGATTTGGATCTTGTATTTAGCTGCCAGAAGTGACTGTGATGAAGTAGGAGAGATAAACTGATAGATTGGCTGCCAGAAAGATGTTGGGAATCAATCAGATAAACAGGGTAGAGAAATAGCTTGCTGCTTTCTAGTGATAATAAGCCAGTGGCCTCTGGTCCCCGCATTTTTAAACGTAATTGCTGTGGTAATAATGTCCAAAATAAGCGTGAAAAAAGCTATCATGGGTTTTTGTTTTTGTTTTTTTAATTTTAAATTTTGATTGAGATATCCTTTTCCCTTTTACAATAAAGATTCATCTTATGGAAGTGAATGTTTTTATATATTTGTTTTACTTCTTCCAGTGCTTACTTACGGAAACAAATGAAAATCAGAAAGTGAACTACTTTGATAGGCATTTATTCTTTTTTCCTCTATCCTCCCATAGGCTTTAGCTATTTACCTTGGTGAAATATTTGTGCCTTATATACAAATTAATTATTTGCTTTTGTGAAGAAAGAAGTTTTAGGGTCAAGCTTGCATTACTGGTGAATGATTAGCAGGGACTAGTTTATTTAATAGTGTCTTCCCTTAGGTTTACCGTAGAAAATTTTGGAATTTTATTCTCCGTCATTATTTCTCTGTTTGTAGCACTTGTATAGAAGAGATAATCTTTGGTTTTATTATTGTAATTTAATATTCTCTCTTAACGTTTAACTTTTAAATCATTGCTTTCTCCACCTAAGACTTCAAGATCTAGTGTGGGAATTTTTAAGTCTGGGTGAAAGGTGTAGATTTAGATTTAGATTGCATGTAGCAGAGTACCCAGGATTAGAAGAAGAAAGTAGGAGAGAAATTTAGAGTTCCTAATGTAGTTAATTGTATAGATTGAGAAATTGGTCCTCTGTGTTGTATTTACAGTATATACAGTATATAGATTTTCTTTAAGTTTGTGGCTGTGAATCTGTTGGTGCCAAAAGTGTTCAAATCACTTATTAGTAAGCCTGATAGAGTACTAGCTATGGAAAGCAAGAGGATGAAGGCCACACTTTTAATTATATATAATAAAGGCTTTTGCCTGAGGGAAGACCTTCCTGTCTGCTGGAGGTTATAGGTCAAAAGTTAACTATGTACCAATATCCTATTGGTGAGAAGCTGATGCATTTCCTTTTTTGCCACATAGCCCTTCCCACCTGACCTTTTAAAGAGTCTCCATTGATGTCAATGGGGTGGACAAAACTAATCATAAAAACAATGAAGGGAATGTTGCATACTCATTGATCCATTTGAAATGAATTGCAGTACAATAAGTCTTCCAAATGGACTTCTCACATATTTCTCTAGCCATCTTTTTAAAGATACATAAATATGAAAGAGTTAAAGGGATTCAGTCATGTTCTTGCCACTGGTTGTCCCTTATTGATTGTTGTTTTAGAGCTGTCAATATGCCATTCAGAATTCCTACTGTGCCTTTTAAAGTATTTGGTACTGGACAGTGATAAATAAATCAGTTGTTTTCCTTTCTATCCTAGCTCCTTCGAGAACTCATAGAACGGAAGACCAGCTCCTTGGATCCCAATGATCAGGTGGCCATGGGAAGGTAATTTAGATATGGCTCTCTGTTTTAGTTTCCTCATTGCTAAAATATATACCATGCAATAGGTTGCCTTGGACGATGGGAATTTATTGGGCTATGATTTTGAGGTTAGGAGAAATCCAATCAAAGCACCATTAAGGTGATACTTTCTTCTCCAAGGATGGCCTTGGGGTTGGCTGCTGGTGACCCCTTTGTTCTTGGTTGCTCTATCATGGCCATGCATGTGGTAGCCTCTCCTGACCTCTCCCTTCTCTTCTGGTTGCCTTGTCCTTCATCTATTTGCTTTCCATGGCCCTTTCTCTCTCTCCCTGAATTTCATTCTCTTTATAAAGGACTCCAGGAATAGAATTAAGTCCCATCCTAATTAAGTTTGGTCACACCTTAATTGAAGTAACCTTGTCAAAAGGTCTTACTTACAATGGGTTCATACCCTCAGAAATGGATTAAATTTAGGAACATGTTTTTGTGGGTACAGAGCTCCAAACCATCATACTTTCTGTTCATGCAAGCAGCTGATATGTTTCCTCCCTTTGAGTCTCCTTAATTCTGCCTCAACCATGGTGATTGGCCCTAGAAATATAGAAGTTAAACAAGACAGTAGGAGCATGGAAGACAACATGATGGAAGCCCTAATTGTTTACCCTACATTGCCTTAGGTATAGTTTGAAAAGAGATTATAAAACACCTATATGTGTTTGGTTTAGGGTTTGTTTTCCATAGTCCTTATGCTCTTTGCTCTCTGGTCTGGGTTTTGATTGTATCTGTATCTGTTTGCTGACTGTTGAATAAAAAGCAGCCACCCAAATGTGCGCTCTTGGCTGTCAGAATGTGGCACTGTGCACAACAGGTTCCTTGCTCATTGTCAATCTGCTCTAATTTAGACCCCCACCACTTTAGTAAAAGCTTCAGCACAATTAGAAATGAAACGTGGCAGCATTACCCAGATGTGAGGGTAGAATGTAAAGTAGTGAAGGAAGGCTCTTGTGTGCATGTGTCATCCTGTGGTTTGAAAATAAAAAGGGCATTTAGAGTGCTACCTAATGAATACTGTACATTTAAATAGCCATGAGACATAATTCGCACAAGCATGAAAGGAAACAAAAGCTGTAAGTGCCAAAATGGAATTCTGGGCATAGCAGCATTTTGAGAAAGCAGTGAAAAATTTGTGTTGATGAAATGACTTTGAGTAAAACACTGTTTGAATTTTAGGGCAGGATGTTGTTGATGTTTTGTGTATCTCTGGAATGTTATAGAGAGCAGTTCACTATAAATTTAATGTGATAGAGCAAATTGCATTTAAGTGGTGATTATATTGTACATTTATCTGACTTTACAATAAAATAGATTATGGTAATTAAGATTATATTAAGATTACAGTAATTGGATTTCCCTAGAATTTTTTTTTCTGATGTTGCGTTTTTGTTGTATAAATCAGGTAAAATGACTAGCTGCTGCCGCCACTGCTAGTACTGCTTTTTCTTCTCCTTCTTCTTCCTCTTCCTCTTCTTCTTCTAACATTTGTTCCTATAAACAATTTATGGAGATTTTCTTAGTTCAGTATCCTTTATTTGAAAAATTAATTCATTTTCATCTAAAATGACTGTAGAAAATGTGGCTCTTGTTTGGATACTGACTCATCAACACCACATGTAAAATTGAGATGATCAGGGAAATTTGGAGACAGTTTAAATAAATATTTGGTAGTGAAGAATTACCAACTTTTTAAAGGTGTGATAATGGTATTGAGGTTATAGGGAGTATAGGAGAGTCCGTATCTTTTACCAACATACTGAAATATTTACAAATGAAATGAAAATTAAATAAATGAAATGAAATGACTGTAAAATTCATATCAGTAATGGATAATTATAAAAATTAGCAGAGATTAGAATGCACCGGAAAAAAACACTTGTGTATTAGGAAAGGGAAAATTAGATTTAAAGAATTGATGTATTCTAACCACACAGCAGTAGCAGCATTAGTAATAGAACATGCTGCATGCTGCACAGCTAAAATACTACAACAACCCAAACAGCTATACTCAGTTTAATGGGTTTTCCTTCAGACTGGTATATTTAGTGCTTGTCACAGCAACTCCAGATAGTAAGGAGCATTGTTAACCTAAATTTGTGTAGAATTTCCAAGCTGCATTTGTTCTTTCACTGTTGTGCAAATCCTCTTCAAGGATCGGAGGATGAGTTGCTTTGGCCTTAGATTATCTTGAGGAACTTGATGTGGGTTGATGATTTCTTTCTGCAGGGTTGTTAGTGAGAATTTGTCAATATGTGTAACTATTTCTGTTAGCAATGATGCATAACATTGCTTGTGCATTTCCCAGGCAGTGGCTTGCAATCCAGAAGTTACGAAGCAAAATCCACAAGAAAGTAGATAGAAAAGCCAGCAAAGGAAGGAAACTTCGGTAAGTTATTTTTTAGAAAAAAATTTAACATATGTTATATCTCTAACCTTGGCATTTTGGCTTTTATATGGTTTTTCTATTTTCTTCTGATGATCTGGCTTTTAGGATCAGAAAAATAACTAAAACAATATTTGAGGCTTTTTTGAGACAGGTTTTCTGACTCTAAAATGGAAATATCATTTCAGTTACTTTTTTTTCACTGTTGTAAATGGATGGATGAAATAGTATGTGAATTTCCTTGAAAGATTAAAAAAAAACAAAGGCAAGATCGTTTAAATTTTTTGTAAAAATGATTTCTATAGCATGGTATAAAAGTTTTATTCTAGAGTTCTTATTTAGATTAGGATTAGTTGGTCCATTTTCAGGATACCATACATGTACATAGTATGCTGAAAAGATGTAAATGAAGGCCTGCACAGAATGTTAACAATGTACTTAAATGAGATGAGAAATATAATTAAAAAAAAATTATTAATAAAAAATTTAAACCAAATAAAACATTAACATATATAATCAGTAATTCATAATATCATTACTTAGTTGCATATTTATCATTCCTTAGAACATTTGCATCAATTCAGAAAAAGAAATAAAAAGACAACAGAAAAAAATAAAGCGATAACAGAAGAAAAAAAGATTATACATACCATACCCGTTACCCCTCGCTTTCATTTATCACTAGCATGTCAAACTAAATTTATTTTAACATTTGTTCCCCCTTTTATTTATTTTTATTCCATGTGTTCTACTCATCTGTTGATATGGTACATAAAAGGAGTATCAGACACAAGGTTTTCACAATCACAGAGTCACACTGTGAAAGCTATATTATACCTTGTTCATTCATCATCAAGAAACATGGCTACTGGAACACAGCTCTACATTTTTAGGCAGTTCCCTCCAGCCTCTCCACTACGTCTTGAACAACAAGGTGATATCTACTTAATGTGTAAGAATAACCTCCAGGATAACCTCTCTACTGTTTTTGGAATCTCTCGGCCATTGACACTTTGTCTCATTTCACTCTTCCCCCTTTTGGTCGAGAAGGTTCTCTCAACGCCTTGATGTTAATTCTCAGCTCATTCTAGGGTTTTTCTCAATCCCTTGATGCTGAGTCTCAGCTCATTCCAGGATCTCTGCCCCACACCCCTGGGAGTCATGTCCCACGCAGAGAGGGGGAGGGTGATGAGACTGCTCGTCGTGTTGACTGGAGAGAGAGGCCACATCTGAGCAACAAAGGAGGCTCTCTTGGAGATGACTCTTAGGCCTAGATTATAAGTAGACTTGACCTATCCTTTGTGGGGTTAAGTTTCATATGAACAACCCCCAAGACTGGGGACTCAGCCTAAAGCTTTGGTTGTCCACACTGCTTGTGAGAATATCAAGAATTCAACTTGGGGAAGTTGAATTTTCCCCCTTTCTCACCATTCCCCAAAGGGGACTTTGCAAATACTTTTCCGCTCACTGATCGAATCACTCTGGGATTCATCGGGG
>PVIY010046111.1:0-18671 GCA_004026745.1 Myrmecophaga tridactyla | reverse complement strand
GAGTGGGGGGAGAGGGGAAAAGGCAGAGAAAGGGAGAGGGGGGAGAGGGGAGGGAGAGAAAGACAGAGACAGTGAAAAAGAGACATGAGGAGAGTCAAAGGGAAAGGGAGACAGAGGCAGGGAGAGAGGGAAAGAGGAGGGGGAGAGAAAGGGAGGAGAGAGAGAGAGTAGGGGGGGCACAGACAGAGTGGAGGAGAGGCAAGGAGAGCAAGAGAGAGTGGGCAAAGAGAGGAGGGAGAGAGCTAGAGATGGGAGAGGGGAGAGAGGCAGAGACACAGAGGTAGCTAGAGACTTGGAGACAGAAGGAAAGACAGAGGGAGAGAGGGAGGAGCATGGAGCATGCAGGGATCAGAAATACAGGAGCTCAGACCAGAGGCACCCCGCGGACCCAGAGAAACAGGTCTCCCCTGGGGCGTCCAATGTGTGCAAGGGGCCGGGCTGTTCCTGACTCTGCGCACTCCTGGCCGCACTGCGGGGCTACGGTGGCCGCTGTCCTAGGTGCTGCCCTAGAGAGCCCGGATGTCCAACATGGGTCGGAAGCGGGGAGGAGGCGGGGAGGCTGGGGGTCCCGGGCAGGATCCCGGACTAGGGGAGGCGGGAGGAAGAGGCACTTCCCCAGGCTGCCTCTTCCACTGGGAAGGAAGCTGGACAAGGTGACCTTGCGAGCATCCCTGGCCTGCCTGGGCGCTGGGACCTAGAGCAAGGAGGAGGGTCCAGGAGTGGGTGTGCGGCTGGTGTAGCTGGGCGGGGTTAATCCGCTGCCCCTCCTCTGCAGCTGGGTGGGTGCCCGTATCCGACCGTTCTTGGAGGGTGTCCTCTCAGGGGTGAGGCCCAGCGCCCCCTTCTCTGTCCCCAGCATCCTGCTGTCCTCAGGGTGGTGTCTGGGGCTTCTCAGACGGTCCGATGGAATAGGGGCTTGGAGGTTGGGGGCGTCTGCGGCCCCTCCCACTCTAGCCCTGCCCTCTGGCCAGCGGGCACAGCGTGGGTGGAGGAGGAGCCTGGAGAGGCACTCAGGCCTGTGGGGCTTTCCCCTGGGGGTTGCCATGGGCAGCCTCTGCTGAGCTTGTGAGGGATTCCCTGCTCCTTCCTGGAATACTCTTGTTTGGTGCTGCTAACATCAGGCTGAGCTGGGGGTGGGGCGTGGGAGGATGGCTGGCTCCCTCATCTCAGTCTCCAACCCTGGCAGGAGGCAGTCCCCGTGCAGGAAGGATGCTCCGTGTTTCCAGTCAGCTGCAGTGGGATAGGCTGAGGTTCTCCCCTGACGGCTACCCCTGCAGCTTCTCAGGCTCTGCCGCCTCCCTCTAACTCTTGGGTTCTCTAGGACGAGGGCGTGATTCCAACGGCCAGTCTTTGGAGTTGGGGAGGGAGGGTCTGTCTCTTAGGATTGCATAGGACTGCCCCCCTTTCCCCCCCTTTCCTGCTCCTCAGGATTGTGGATGCCTGGAGGCCTCCAGGGCAGAGGGAGTGCTGGAGAAGGGGGAGTGCTCTCTGGGGGTAGAGGTGGGGAGAGAAGGTCGGTGGGATGGGGTGTGTCTGGCAAATACGGAGGAGCTGGGGGAGCAGGGAGGGGCCCTTTGGGGCTGGGTGGGCACTGGCAGGGAGGACCCCGTCACCCCTCTTGCTGTGTCCCAATGTCTTGGTCCCCTGCCAGGTGCCCACGGCCTGCGAGAGGAGCCTGAGTTTGTGACTGCGCGGGCCGGCGAGGGGGTGGTGCTGAGATGCGACGTGATCCACCCGGTCACGGGACAGCCCCCGCCCTATGTCGTGGAGTGGTTCAAGTTTGGGGTCCCCATCCCCATTTTCATCAAGTTTGGCTACTACCCCCCCCATGTGGACCCCGAGTATGCAGGTAAGGAAGGCATGGTGGAGGGCTCCCTCCTCCCACCAGGATCTGGGCACCCCAGCACTGCCTCTAGGGGGGAGCCCCTCTTGGGGTCCTCTGGGCCTCCCCAGCTCTCAGTGGCCGCCACCCCGGCTCCTCCTTCATCTTTATCTGTTTGTGTCTGGTCTGTTACTTCTGCTTCTCTCAGCCTTTCCTTCCATTCTTTTGACTCTGGTGGGTTTTTAATTAAGCAGTGGAGAGAAGAGGGAACAGCCCTGAAGCTCTTCTAAGCAACACACCCAGGGAGAGGACTCAGAGACTGGAGAAGCATCCCAGGAGGGAGACCCTGGCAGAGAGGAGGGGACCAGCAGATGGGGACAGCTCTGTGGGGTGAGGCTGAGTCAGGCAGCCCCACCTCTTTGTTTGGGGTGGCTGCAGCAGCTGCATTCTGCTCAGGCTGGCTGCACCCATTCCCTCCCTCCTGGCTCCCAAGTTGGGGCCTCCTTTCATCCCCAAGTGTTGAGTGCGTGTCTCCGACCCACTCCTACCCGGTCTGTCTGTCCCTGGCTGGCCTCCTCCTGGCCTGTTTGCATCTTACTCTGCAATTACTCCTGACAGCCTTGGCCTCACTGTGTGTGACTCATGCCACCCACCTACCCTCCCCCCACCACACACCGACCTGCCAGGGAAGAGGGCCGTGGGGTATGCTCTGGGGTTTAAAAGCAGAGAGGAAGCAGGCGGGACACTGCTTTTATCTTGCCTTTTGGCTTCTGAGATCTGACTTGCATTTTCCCCTAGAATGCTTCCCTTCCTGTCTCCTCTGCCTCTTGCTCTCTTTTTGACCCTGGTTGATGTTGATGGTCTGGTTTTTCTGCAGATTGCCAGGGCCAAGATAAAGAGGAAGGCAGGGGAGGCTGTAATCCTGGGTGGGGCGAGGGGTAGTCTGAGGGGGTGGGCCAGGGGGTGAGGGCCCTGGGATGCCTGTGCCTATCTGGTTTGGAGGCAGAGAAGCAAACCTCCTTCCCCTCATTCTGCTTGACTCATGCTGAAGCTCACTTCTCGTTGCCATGTGGGATAAAGATGGCCTCCTTGGGGGGTGGGGACAGACTTATGAAAGGGTAGGTCAGGGGGCTTTGCTCTACTGCCAGTCTTTTCCTTAGGCCCTACAGTCCCCAGCTCCTGGAGGCAGCAGGACTGGGGAGGGACCCATCCTGGTCTCCCACCTGCCTTCCGACCCCCCTGCCATAGGGAAGTGAGGAAGAAATAGGAGGCTGGGTAAGGGTTGTGGGGACACAGTTGGGGTGGGACATTGTTCAACTTGAATGGCTTTATCCTCTTCCATTCCTACTTTCTCTTCCTCTTTTTTGTCCCTTCTGCGCTCTGCCTCCCTCATGCCTTTCCTTTGTCCCAGAGATCTCCAAAAGAATGAGTTTTCTGTGGAACAGAGGCAGACACAAGCAGTTGCAGTTGCTGGCTGGGGTGGGGCCAGCTGGGAAGGGAGAAAGGCCCAGTGGCCAACGCCGTCTCCATTGCTTCTCACTGCTGGAGGCGGGGAATGATCCAAAGACCATTGAGTCCCTGTCTTCTTGGCAGGGTGTGAGGTGGTGAGTGCTGGCCTGCTGAGCATCACATGAGGCATTTCTCTGCTCTATTCCCCCAGGCCGGGCGAGTCTTCATGACAAAGCATCTCTGCGGCTGGAGCAGGTGCGCTCAGAGGACCAGGGCTGGTATGAGTGCAAAGTGCTTATGCTGGACCAGCAGTATGACACCTTCCACAATGGCAGCTGGGTGCACCTCACCATCAACGGTGTGTACGGGGCTGGGCCCGGGAGGTGCACTCCGACGTCCAAGCCTGGCCTCCCACGCACCCATCCCTGCTCCAGATCTTTGCTGCTGAGAGGGGTCTCGGAAAGGCATGGCCCCATTGTCTGCCACCTCCCCTCCCTCGTGTCCCCCAGCCATTTCCCTGCGGCCTCTGCAGCCATAAATATGGGATCCAAGCAGTTCCCCAGGACACTGTGCATGGTAGTGTCACGTTCCTTATAGGGAAGGCAGGAATCTGGTTCTTGAAACCAGGAAACAGAGACTTTGCAGAGGCAAAATGAATACCTGCTAGTGTCATTTCCCAGTCTTGGGAAGACTCTGCTAGCCCAGGAAATGCCTTTCCCTTCTCTAGTGGAATTCCTGGGATCCCATTAGAAGAGTCTTCCTTTTCCCATTAACGTTTTGGCTCCCCATTCACTCTGAGTAGTGTTGATGAGAGCATATATCAGCAGGCCAGGAAAGCACTGAGAGCAGACCCAGACGAGGTCCCTGGGCACGTGGAGCTTACTGTCTTACACCACGTAAGGGAATCCTGGGAAGAAGGAGTTTCGTGGTTGTCTGTTATTTACAGCATAGACTGAATGAATGTTGCTGGGTGTAGATGCTTCACGCGTCTGGGTAAGGGCAGGGACCCTTCGTAGAGGCTGCAGCTGAGTGCCCGCATGTGGCTAGGGTGGCATGTGCTCAGGTCATGGCCACCCCTGTGCTGGACCTGGGTCACTCTGGAGGTTGACCTTTGTGTCTGGGAGACCATACTAGGGAAGACCCAGAAAAGGTGAGGGAGAAGTGGTCTCCAGGGTGGGTGTATCGTTTTTTTTTTTGTTTTCTTTGCCCAAGACCCTTCCCCTTCTTTATTCAATTTATGATGGAATGTACTGAACCACTGGAATGTTCTGGACTCCCTGCTAGTTACCAAGACCTTCCCTGTGTGTATGCTTTGGATGTGCCACGCAGAGCACCAAGTGCTGTGTTTTATTTTTTAATTAGAATGTTGTGGGTTTACAGAACAGTTATGCATAAAATACAGAATTCTCATATACCACCCTAGTATTAAAACTTACAGTGGTTTGGCACATTTGTTACAATTGTACAATTTCATAATTGTACTATTAACTGTAGTCCATGGTTTAACTTAGGGGCCACTGTTTTTATTCTACAGTCCCATGGATATTTTTAAAAATTTTATTCTAATGTCACATTATACAAACTAGCATTTCCCCTTTTAACCATATTCAAGTATATAATTCAGTGGCGTTAATTACATTCACAGTGCTGTGCTACCATCACAATCATCCACTACCAACACTTTTCCATCATCCCAAATAGGAACCCTGTACATTTTAAGCCTTAACTCTCTATTCCCTACCCCCATCCCATTCCGTGGTAACCTGTATTCTAGATTCTGACTCTATATGTTTGTTTATTCTATTTCATATCAGTGAGATCGTACAATGTTAGTCTTTTTGTGTCTGGCTTATTTTACTCAACATGATGTCTTCAAGGTTCATCCATGCTGTTGCATGTATCAGGACTTCATTTCTCCTTATACTGAATAATACTCCATTGTGTGTATATGCCGTATTTGTTTATCCCTTCATTGGTTGGTGGACACTTAGGTTGCTTCCATCTTTTGGCAAGCTGTGAACATCGCTGTACAAAAAAAAAAAAAAGGACGTACTTGTTTGAGTCCCTGCTTTCAATTATTTTGGATATATACTTAGTAGTGGGATTGCTGGGTCATATGGTAATTCTGTATTTAGTTTTCTGAGGAACCGCTAGACTGTCTTCCAGAGGGGCTGTACCATTTTACATTTCCACCAACAATGAATGAGTTTTCCTAATTTTCTGCATCCCCTCCAATACTTGTAATTTTTTTTTTAATAGCAGCCATTCTTGTGGTATGCAATGATATCTCATTATGGTTTTGATTTGCATTTCCCTAATGCCTAATGATGTGGCACATCTCTTTATGTACTTTTTGGTCATATATATATCTTCTTTGGAGAAATGTCTATTTAGCTCTTTGATCAATTTTTAATTGGGTTGTTTGTGCTTTTGTTGTTGAGTTGAAGGATTGTTTTATATATTCTGAATATTAAACTTTATCAGGTATGTGGTTTCCAAATATTTTCTCCTATTGTGTATGTTCTCTTCTTGTTTTCATGATAAAGTCCTTTGAAGCACAAAAGTTGTTTATTTTGATGAGGTCCCATTTATCTGTTTTGCTTTTGTTGCTTGTGTTTTGAGTGTAAGGTCTTAGAAATCATTACCTAACATAGGGTCCTGAAGATCTTTCCCATGTTTTTTTCCTAGGAGTTTGATAGTTCTGGCTGTTATATTTAAGTCTTGGATCCATTTTCAGTTGATTTTTGTATATGGTATGAGGTGAAAGTCCTCCTCATTCTTTCACAACTGGAGATCCAGTTTTCCCAGCACCATTTGTTGAAGAGACTGTTCCTTCCCAATTGAGTGGTCTTTGCTCCTTGTCAAAAATCTGTTGGACATAAATGTGCAGGTTGATTTCTGAGCTCTCAATTCGATTTCATTGGTCTTATATCTGTCCTTATACCAGTACAATGCTGTTTTGATTACTGTGGCCTCGTAGTAAGTTCGGGAAGTGTGACTTCTCCAACTTTGTTCTTTTTTTTTTTTTTTTTTAAATTTGCATATGGGCAGGAGGCACCAGAGATCGAACTCCAGACCTCCAGCACAGGTCGGAGCTCTGCCTGCTGAGCCACGGCAGCCGCCCTGTTCTTTTTTTAAGATAGCTTTGGCTATTCAGGGCCCCTTACCCTTCCATATAAATTTGATGTTTGGCCTTTCAGTTTCTGCAAAGAAGATTATTGTAAGTTTGATTAGGATTTAATTGAATGTATAAATTGCTTTTGGTAGAATTGATATCTTCTTCTAATCCATGAACACAGATGTCCTTCCATTTATTTAGGTTTGTTTTTCCAGTGTTTTGTAGTTTTCTGTGTACAAGTCCTTTATATCTTTGGTTAGATTTATTCTTAGATATTTGATTCTTTTAGTTGCTATATGGTTATATGTACGTCTTTTCTTGATTTCTTTTTCCACTTGTTCCTTACCAGTGTATAGAAAGACTACTGATTTTTTTTTTTTTTGGCATGGGCAGGCATCGGGAATCAAACCCAGGTTTCCAGCATGGCAGGCGAGAATTCTGCCACTGAGCCACCATCACACTGCCCGAAACACTACTGATTTTTGCATGTAGATCTTGTACCCAACTACTTTATTGAATTAATTTTTTTAGCTCTAGGAGCTTTGGTGAAGATTTTTCAGGATTCTCTCTCTATATAGGATGATGTCATCTGTAAATAGGGAGATAGTAAATAGTGGTGACAGTGGACATCCTTGTCTCGTTCCTGATCTTAGAGGGAAAGCTTTCATCTTTCATCATTGAGTATGATGTTAAGTGTGGATTTTCCATATAGACTTTTTATCATGTTGAGGAGCTTTTCTTATATTATTGGCTTTCTAAGTGTTTTTATGAAGAAGTGGTGCTGGATTTCATCAAATGCCTTTTATGAGTCAGTTGAGATTATAATGTTTTTTCCCCCTTCATTCTGTTAATGTTGGTACATTACATTAAATTACATTAACTAATTTTCTTATGTTAAACCACTCTTACCTATCTGGGATAAATCCCATTTGATATTGTTGTGTAATTCTTTTCCTTTTTTAGCATGGGCAGGCACCGGGAATCGAACCCAGGTCTCTGACATGGCAGGCAAGAATTCTGCCACTGAGCCACCATTGCACTGCCCCATGTGTAATTCTTTTAATGTGCTTTTGGATTTGGTTTGCTAGCATTTTTTTGAGGACTTTTGCCTGTACATTCCTAAGAGTTATTGGTCTATAATTTTCTTTTCTTGTAGTAACTTTATCTGGCTTTGGTATGAGGGTGATGATGGTCTTGTAGAATGAATTAGGGAGTGCTCCCACATCTTCTGTTTTATTTTGGAAGAGTCTGAACATGATTGGTGTTAATTTTTCCTTGAATGTTTGCTAAAATTCCCCTTGATGTCATCTGATCTTGGGCTTTTCTTTGCTGGGAAGTTTTTGATTACTGATTCAATCTGTTTACTACTTATTCCTCTGTTGAGACCTTTTATTTCTTCTTGAGTCAGAGTAGATAGTTTGTATGCTTCTAGGGATTTATTCATTTCATCTAGGTTATCTAATTTGGTACTGTACAGTTATTCATACTAACCTGTTATAGTCCTTTTATTCAGTGGGGTCCATAATAATGTCCCCCCTTCCATTTCTGGTTTTTTGTTATTTGTGTCCTTTCTATTTTCTTCATCTGTCTGGCTAAAGATTTGTCTGTCAATTTCATCAACCTTTTCAAAGAACCACCTTTTGGTTTTAAATTGATTCTCTCTTGTTTTTTTTTTCCCTATTTCATTTTTGTCTGCTTTAATCTTTATTTATTTCCTTTTTCTTGCTTTGTATTTAGATTGTTCTTTTTCTAGATCCCCCAGTTGTGAGGTTAGGTCTCTGATTTCAGATCTTTCTTCTTTTTAGTATGAGCATTTAGAGCTATAAATTTCCCTCTCAGCACTACATTTGCTGCATCTCATAAGTGTTTGTATGTTGCATTTCATTTCCATTTGCCTCAAGATATTTCCCAATTTTGATTTCCTCTTTAATCCATTGGTTGTTTAAGAGTAGTATTTATTTTCCGTGTATATATGAATTTTCCTCATTTCTCTCTTTGATACTGATTTCTAACTTTGATTGTGGTCAGAGTAGATACATTACATGATTTTAATAATTTTTTATTTATTGAGACTTCTTTTGTGATCTATCTATTTTTGTGGTCTATCCTGGAGAATGATCCCTGTGCATTTGAGAAGTGTTTGTATTCTGCTATTGGGTGGAGTATTCTATATATACCTTTAGGTCTAATTGGTTAAGAGTATTGTTCAAGTTTTATATTTCCTTACTGATCTTCTGTCTAGATATTCTATGTATTTTTGAAAGTGGTGTGTTAAAGTATCCTACTGTTAATGTAGACCCATCAGATTCTTCCTTCAAACCTGTCAGATTTACTTCATACATTTTAGGGCTCTGCTGTTAGGTGCATAGATGCTTATAATTGTAATGTCTTCTTGTTTATTTAACTGTCTTTTCCCCTCATAACAATGATTTTATCTGATATTAGCATAACTATCCCAATGATTTTATCTGATATTAGCATAGCTATCCCAGTTCTCTTTGTTAACTACTTGCATGGTATATTTTTGTATCCTTTTATTTTCAACCTACTTATGTCTTTGAACCTAAGGTGAGTCTCTTGTAGACAGTATACAGTTGGGTCATATTTTTAATCCATTTTGTCAGTCTCTGCCTTTTGGCAGGAGAGTTTCATACATTTACGTTTAAAGTCACTACTGTTAGTGCAGGACTTTCTTCTGTCATTTTGCCATTTATTCTTTGTAAATCTTATACCTTTTTTATCCCTCAATACTTCCATTAATGCCTACTTTCATATTTATTTGATTTTTTCTGTATTATACCATATTGAGCCCCTTCTCTTTTCTATTTGGATATATTTTCCTTGTGGTTTACAAAGGGGTTAAAAGTTAACGTCCTAAAAATATAACAATCATGCTTGATATCAATTTTTCTTCAATAGCATACACATACAATACACTATTTCTATATGCCTCCATCCTACCACTTTTTTTTGTACTTGTTAGAAATTATATATATGTACAATATATGTCTAAAACCATAGGTTTATCATTACTTTTTATGCATGTACATTTTAGCACCTGTAAGAAGTAGAAAGTAGAGTTACACACCAAAAAAATATAATACAATAGTACTAACATTTATAGTTACCCAAAGGGTTATTTTTACTGGAGGTCTTTGTTTCTTTGTGCCACTTTGAACTACTGTCTGTTGTCCATTCCTTTAGTCTGAAGACATCCCTTTAGCATTACTTCTAGGGCAGGTCTAGTGGTGATAAACTCCCTCAGCTTTTGTTTATCTGGGAATGTCTTAATCTCTACCTCATTTTTGCAAGAAAGTTCTGCTGGATATGAAATTATTGATTGACAGTAGTTTTCTTTCAGCACTCTATTTCAGCACACTGCCTTCTTGCCTCCATGGTTTCTGATGAGAAATTGGCACTTAATCTAATTGGGACTCCTATACCTAACACATTGCTTTTCTCTTGGGGCTTCCAGAACTCTCTCCTTGCCCTTGCATTCAACAATTTCATCAAAATGTAATGGGACATATTTTTCTTCAAGTTTATTCTGTTGGGTGTTCTTGGGCTTCTTGTATTGGCATAGTCACATCTTTTGCTTTGTTTGGGAAGTTTTATGTCATTATTTCTTAGAATATTCCTTCTGCCCCTCTCTCTTTTTCTTTTCCTTCTGGAACTTCCATAACACATATATTGGTACACTTGATGGTGTCCCAGAGGTCTCTTAGGCTATTTTTGTTTTTAAAATTCTCTTTTCTTTCTGCTTCCCAGCCTGACTCATTTCAATTGTCTTTTCTTTGAGTTTGCTGATTCTTTCTTCTGCCAGCTCTAGTCTGCTGTTGAAACCCTCCTGGGAATTTTTCATTTCAGTTACTTTGGTCTTCAAGTCCACTAGTTCTGTTTGGCTCCTTTAAAACATTTTTATCTCTCTGTTGAGGTTCTCACATTGTTCATCCATTGTTTTCCTGACATCCTTTAGTTCTTTCTCTGTATTTTCTTTCATCTCCTTGAGCATATTGAGGATCATTTAAAAAAAGTCTTTGTCCATATGCCCACAGTCTGGTCTTCTTTGTTGATGTTTTCTGGTTTTTTTATCCTCTTTCTTTGGATAGGCCATCATTTCCTGTTTCTTCATTTGTCTTGTAATCTTTTGTTGCACACTATACATTTTAATATTTTAAAAATGTTAACTCTGGGGTTTATTCCCTGAGAGTCTGTTTCTTGACTTTGTAGCCAGCTGGTGATATGACAGATTTTTTTGAGTGTTGGCCTCCTGTCAGGAAGGTCTGCTCAGAGCAGATGAAGTGTGTAGGTCTTCTCTGTCTTTTCTGGGCCTGTGTCTTATCCTGAGCTTGTGCTTGCTAGTGGCCTTAGGAGTTCTGTGTTTTCAGGAGTTTGAATGCCCTCTCTTCCTCCCAGGAAACAGATCTTCTCTGTCTCCTGGGTGTTCCACTGCTGGACTTAAAACAGGTAATCCTTTGCCCTGGGCCACCCACCCCAAATGTTTCCTATGCTGCTTTCATTGTCTCAAGGTCCTTTTGCCTGCAGGGTTGTGGGGCTGTGGGGTGGTTGTGGAGCACACCAGAGAGGAGTTTCCCAAGTCATTTCTTCCCAGCTGGAACAAGTGCAGGGACCCACAATGGAGTGTTTACCCAGCCCTAACCCCCCCTGGAGAGGGGATGAGGGAGGGGCCAGGAATAGTACCAAGAACATCTTCCTTGGCTCCCCAAAGCTGCACTTCCTTCACCTGCCCAGCCAATGCAGCCCGTCCACTGCCCTCTGCAGCCCAGAAGCAGGTTCTTTAAGTCTTCTCTGCTGCCCTTAACTGGGCCCTCAGAGCTGGGCCCTCAGTGATCCAAAGTCACTAATCAAAAGCTGCCATCAGTGGTCAGCTCTGGCCACCCCGATCTTGGGGAAGTGGATTCTTTTGTCTGTTTCTGGCATCACCATTTTATTCCAGGCGCTGGACCCCACTGATGGCTGCTGCAGGAGTGGGGCATGGGTGCCAGTAACCAGCCCGCACACAGAGAGAAGTTTACTGGTATTTACTGCGATTTACCAGCCTCTTCCTCCCGCTCTCCCTTGGATGCTGTTCAGTGTTCTACTGGACTCCAGCATTTCAAAGTAGTTGGTTTAGACACTTCCTGCCTGTTTGATAGTTGTTCTGGTGGAGGGACTGGTTCCTTGAGCTTCCTAACTCTGCCATCTTCTCATTCTTTGTGGTTTTGATGTCTGAGCCTATGGTGGTTGTGGTGGGAAGACAGCCATTGATATTGTCCTAGATTGGTGGCTTTGCTTAGTTTTAATCTGCCCTGAAGGATGGCCTGTATGCCCTTGCCTTGTGAGGTTGGTTCATGCCTCCAAGGGGGTTGAGTCAGACCTATGCTCTTTATGGGTCTAAGGACCTATCCAGGGTTCTGGGGTAGCAGAGTTCTTTTGGTCTAGGAAAAAAGCTTTAAAAACAACAGCCCCTGATCAGCATCAGGCTCTGGCATGGGGCTTTCTTCACCACTGACAAGCTTATCAGTGACACCCCCCCCTTTTTTTTTTCACAATCACACAGTCACATTGCAAAAGCTATATCCTTATACAATCATCTTTAAGAAACAAGTCTACTGGAACACAGCTCTACAGTTTTAGGTATTTCCCTCTAGCCACTCTAATATAAACTAAAAAGGGGAGATCTATATAACGCATAAGAATAAATTCTCCAAGTTCACTCATTAATGTTAGTTCATATCAGTAAGACCATATAGTGTGTGTCCTTTTGTTTCTGGCTACTTTCATGCAGCATAATGTCCTCAAGGAGTGACCCCCTTTTGATGTCAGGAGCTGTATGCTCAGGGAAGGAAAACTCACCTTCACATTGGCCCAGACAAAACGTAACCAGGAGGTGAATCTACTGCTGGAAGCCTTGCTGATGTGCACCAAATTGAGCGTCTGCATTTGAATGGGCTCGAGAGCTCCCAGTGGTGTTGTGTCCTACTCCTTTTCCATCATTCTGGGAGTGTCCAGTTTCAGGGGTCTGCAGACAATAGGTATTCACAAGGAATCTACTTGTGATGGGAAAGTAGGTTCTCTTTTGGAATTGTGTGTTCTGTTGCATTCTGTCTCAGTTTGCTCAAGGGAGAGTTGATTCTTGGGGAATTCCTAGTGGCTTGGAGTTGGGTAACATGGATCCTAAAAAGATGTGGTTTATTTTATGACTCCACCACACATTAGCTGCATGATCCTGGGCACATTAAGTCACCTGTCTGAGCTTTACTTTCTTCAACAAAAACAATGCTTATTTGCAGGGTTGTTGTGAGAACTAAATGAAATACTGTGTGAGAAATTATCTTGCACAGTGTCTAGAACATCAGTGACATGGGGGTAATTATGTGGAAGGTGCTGGCCATCCTCCCCTTTTACAGAGGAAAATGATTGTTCTAGTTTACTAGCTGCCAGAATGCAATATACCAGAAACAGAATGGCTTTCTAAAAAGGAAATTTAATAAGTTGCTAATTTACAGTTCTACAGCCGAGAAAATATCCCAGTTGAAGCAAGTCTATAGAAATGTCCAATCAAAGGTATCCAGGGAAAGATACCTTGGTTCAAGAAGACTGATGAAGTTCAGGGTTTCTCTCTCAAGTGAGAAGGCACATGGTGAACACAGTCACGGTTTCCCTCTCAGCTGGAAGGGCACATGGTGAGCACAGCGCCATCTGCTAGCTTTCTTTCCTGGCTTCCTGTTTCATGAAGCTCCCTGGGAGGCGTTTTCCTTCTTCATCTCTAAAGGTCACTGGCTTATGGGCTCTCTGCTTCTCCTGGCTATGTCATTCTTCTCTGCTCTCTCTGAATCTCTAGCTTTCTCTAAAATGTTTCCTCTTTTATAGGATTCCCATAAACTAATCAAGACTCACCCAAATGGGTGGAGACACGCCTCCATCTAATCCAGTTTATCAACCACTCTTGATTAAATCACATCTCCAGGGGGATGATCTAATTACAGTTTCAAACATACAATACTGAATAAGGATTAGAAGAAATGGCTGCCTTTACAAAATGGGATTAGAATTAAAACATGGCTTTTCTAGGGTACATATATCATTTCAACCCAGTACAATGATGGAATCAGGTGACAGTGAAGTAGAGGGGTATGGGAAACACATAGGGAAGACCTCAGGTTGGAAGATGTAGGAATGTGGGTAGTTTGAAAGTCCTTTCATACCCACCAGTAATTATCCATGCAAATCATATTTTTGCATATCTACCCTATTACAGCTCTGGGAACAGTCCCAGCTCTTAAAGAGGCTTTAAGAAAGTGTCTAGTCCATAGACAATTACATTGTCAGCTTCTCTGAGGAAATGACGTCTACCCAAAGACTTGTGGTGGGATGAGAGGTTAGCTTGGTATGGGGGTGGAGATGTGGAAGGACAGTTCATGTAGAGGGAACAGCATGCCTGTAAGCTCAGAGGAAAGGGAGCCAGTGCATTTGGGGAAGGCAAGCAGGTTACTCATATGGAAGCATTACGCAGAAGAACTAAGAAGGTGTACCATCTGCTTTGGATTTGAGAACTTACAATAGAGCGTATTTCACCATTAACAAGGTGCCTACATGCCAAATGGGTACAATAGAATAGACATCTCACAAGGTGAAAAAAGAGACTCTCCCCTTTTTCTTCATCCCAAGTCCTGAGGTCCCTTCCAGCATAAATATCACCATTATTAAAATGAGAGAGTCTAAGCCCCAACATTCCAATGCTTCCAAACTAGAATGTTTAATGTCAGGCATTTTCTGACAGGGATCACCTTTGGAAAATGAAAGGTCAGTGAAAAATTAGAATTACAAATCGTCTCATTTTCCCGTGTTTTCTTCGAAGACCAATTGGGTGGAAACACACTCAATTATTTCTTTATCATGTACAAAATACCCAAGGAGTCCAAGCTTCACTTTAGGTTGGTGAATTACTTGCCGGAGAGGTCAGCCTATTTCTAACTTGAACTATTAATTATAGGGCACTTGTAAAAAAGATTTAAGCCTGGAAATGCAGCTGGCAAGCTAACACCTAATTCAGTAAATAATCGAGCCTCAAACCATTATTTTCCTGAAAATGCTAAATTGTTCCAAGAACTTTCCTGATTAGCACCTAAATAAAGCAATTATGTAATTAGTAATTAATTTGTCACTTCAGGACATAATTTAATTTATTATTTTTTCTTTTAAGCTTGACACTAGAGGTAATGGAGGCTGTGAATGTGTTAGCAGTGCTGTAGGGGGTGGGCTTGGCAAGGGAGGGGCTGCTTTGTTTCTTGTCTCTGTTGGGAGATGAGCAAGTTATGCGTTCCCAGGTGGGAAGAGGGACCTGGGGATCCTTCTTCCAAGATGTGGACTGATTTTTACCATCATTTTTGGTACAGCCTTTGATGGTGGCTCAGAATTGCTTTTCCTGAGGTTGTATGTTGCGTGTGCTTTTGTGTGCGGTGATGTGTGCTTCTTACTTCATTCTGTGTTCACTCCCCACGGGCCCCATGTGCCCATACTGAGCTGGCACTTTGGAGGCTATAGGAGAGCATGGTCTTGCCCTGGCTTTTGCTCCTAAGAAATTTATGAGCATACACTGGTGTTGATCTGCAGGTGTGTGTGTGCTTGCATGTACCTTCATTCTTTTATTTGCTCATTTCATTCCTATTCTTCATTCAACAAGTACCTGTTGGGCACTCTACTGCATGCCAGGAACTATACTAAAAGCTGGGTATGCAGCTGGATTACAGAACAGTTCCCTTCTCTCAAGGCGCCTCCATCCTAGTCAAGAGGGCAAACGAGCAGGTAAATTTCCCAAATGATTTCAGTTAGTGGCGTGCTGTCTAAAGCAAATCAACAGTGTTGAGAGGATAGAGAAGGCAGGAAGGGTATCTTGGATGGCCTGGCCAAGCAAGGCAGAATCATCAAGAAAGCGAGATGTGAATGGAATGAGGGAATGCCATCTGGGTGCTGATTTCCAGGCAGAGGGGACAGCAGATGCAAGGGCCCTGAGGTCGGGAGTTCTTGGCACAATTGAGGAGGCCAAAGAAGGCTGGTGCAGTCAGAGCATGGTGAAGGGGAAGATGTGGTCAGTGCTGAGGCTGGAGCACATCAGGGCTGGCTCATAAAGGCACTGGGAGGGGTGGCTCAAGAGGAGAAACCCCTCCCAAAGCTTCTTATCGGTGCCTCAGAGAATTCTGAGGATAGGAATGGCAAAAACACTAACTTTTTTTTGTGTGTCTGCATTTGACAAGATCCAATCAGAAACAACTTCATCTCATTCATTCTTTTCATCAGTTCTGGAGGGTGCAGGATTTAGGTAAAGTCCGGAGAGGTTGAGCCCCTTTCTTAAAGTCACATAGGTAACAGGCTAAAACCTGAATTTGGGCTTTGGGAGCCTTGAAGTGAGCACAGAACAGCCAGCTGCAGTCCAGTTTTGTGGGACTAAGACCTTGGCATTCCAGAGGACCTTCAGGGCTGGTGCTCAGAAACAGGGTCCCCTACTGCCAGGTCAGGGAATCCCAGAACGGATGGTGCCAGAGTTTAAGACTGACAGGATTACTGCTACCAGCAGCTTGGGCAGATGAGACAAAGAGTGTCTTAAAAGCCGATTATCTAGACGGGATGGAGTTTTAATCAAAATTCCAGTGCAGGGGGGAAATGACTGATAAAATCAGGAGGAAAGGAAGTGGGGAGAAGGGAGTTTTCCTCTACTGGGAAACGTGGGACTGGCTGGCTTTGGCCGGGCCTGGCTGGGGCTCTGGTTCTCAATACCCCTCAGGCTTTGGGTGTTCTGGACACATGGGGTCTGGCTAAGCTGGAGCTGCTGAAGGAAGGAGGGCCCAGCCCTGAGGAGAGGCTGAGGGAGGCTCGCAGAGTCGGAAGGAAACAGGGAAGAGCAGGTGTCCATGAGCTCCCGGGAGCTGTCCTGTGTACCACCACATCCCGAGTGCTAAGAGCTGAACCTTCTAGCTTGGACGCTCAGGAAGTAGTATCTCCTTGTGAACTAGTACAGCACAGTGGGAAAAGTCTAGAATTTGGATCCAGCCAGCCTAAGTTTGCATTCTGTGTCGCCCCTTCCCCCCTGTATGGTAACAGTGGGCAGAGTGCTTACCTAGCCCCGCCTTCGCGTCTTCATCGCACCCCAGGGATTATTGTTTTCATCTTGCACAGGGACCCCTGCCTGAGCGGTGGTGAGGACTTGATGGGGTTTTGCTGTGTGTGTGCCCTGGGGCAGCCAGTTTGGCTAATCCCATTGTTTGCTTGGTCTCCTTTCCAGCTCCTCCCACCTTCACGGAAACACCCCCCCAGTACATCGAGGCCAAGGAGGGTGGCAGTGTTACCATGACTTGCACAGCTTTTGGGAACCCCAAGCCCATCGTCACCTGGCTCAAGGAGGGGACACTCCTAGGTGCTAGTGGGAAATACCAGGTAGGGTGTCTGGGACACCATAAGCACCCTTCCTCTCCTGCCCTCCCTCTGCTTTCTCTCCCCCTCCCTTCACATGATCACAGCTGTCATGTACAAAGGCCTGGAAGGAAAACTTTCTATCAGCACTAGATGGGCTGGCTTGGTGGAAGGTGTCGTGTCCGATGGTTGGGGAGAGATGGAGGATGAAATGTGCCTCCTTCCCTCCCCCCCACTCCCCCTCTCTCCCTTCTCCACCTCCCGGTGCATGAGTCCCCAAGGCCATGCCTCTCAGATGGACGTGAGCACAGCATGGGTCTGCTGGGGTGCGGTGCTGAGTTCCCTCTGTCCTCGGCCCCAGGTGAGTGACGGGAGCCTGACCGTGACATCAGTCAGTCGGGAGGACCGAGGCGCCTATACCTGTCGGGCTTACAGCATACAGGGAGAGGCCGTCCACACTACCCACCTGCTTGTCCAAGGTAAGAGCGACGCCTTCAGGCTCTTGTACTCCTGGGGCTTTGTCACCGGCTGTGCATCCCACCTGAGCTGTGGAGGGATTTTCCCAGGGCATGGTACCCTGCTGCGGGGGATGGAGCTGGGCTGGGGGCTCTGGGGGCCTGCACAGGTATGCAAGGAAGGCAGTGTGGGGAGTAGGCTTTCAGTTTTCCCTCTGTTCTGCTTCCAGCCTCCTCTGGGTTAGCCATCCATTAGTGAGGACATCAATACAGAGAGCTGAGAGAAGATGTGGTCCAAGCCCTAGACATTTAAATAACATCAGGGCTTTGGCAGGGCCGGGTCTGCAGCATCAGCAGGGGGAGAAGCCTGGGGCTCAGGTGCCCCAGGAGGTGGCAGTGGGCAGAGTGGTCTCTTCTGGCTGTCTCCATGCTGCTCCCCTGCTGGAGGAATGGAGAAAGCTGTATCATGGTGACAGCAGCGCCTGTTGGCCTGAGTGTGCCAGCCGGGGTCAGGCTTGTGCAGTCTCAGATAGAGCCTGGGAGAGATGGCAGGTCAGCCCAGCTGTGTCTGGAAAGCTGGCATCAGGGACTGTGGGCACTCACCCTTTACAGTCTCTGCTTGCCTTCCTGCCTCCTCCGGGAAGCCTTACGAGAGGACTGTGCTGGCTCTGGATTTGAAAAGGATGGGCTTTTTCCATCCTGCATGCCTTGTGCTTAGGGGCTCTGCTGGAGAGGAGGGTGGGCCAGGAAGGGAGTGTGAGTGTGTGTGCAGTGTATACTGCTGCTTTGGGGAACCCAGGTCTAGAGAGAGATTGTGCATGGGGGTGGGGGGCACCTGTGTGCTTGAGGCGGGGTCAGCTGCGACTTAGTGCTGGGGACACACACGTGTAGGGAGAGTGAGAGCCTCCGGAGGGACCCCAGGTGCGTGTGTCTCCATGCCAACCGTCACGCAGCTCTGGGGCCAGTGCTGCTCCCTGCTCCTCCCCCCAGGGTTCGGACACAACTCCTTGGGTGTCTCAGAGCTGTCAGTGCACCCGTCCCGCAGCCCCCCTCAGCTGATGTCATGCTCCGTATGCTTCCTGTCTCCCCAGGGCCTCCTTTCATAGTTTCCCCTCCTGAGAACATCACTGTCAACATATCCCAGGATGCTCTGCTCACCTGCCGTGCAGAGGCGTATCCCGGCAACCTCACCTACACCTGGTACTGGCAGGACGAGAATGTCTACTTCCAGAAGTGAGCATCTGCTCGGACGCCCTCCTGGGGCTCTTCCATCAGACCCCCGGAGGCAAGGCCTCTGAGCAGGAGTGCCCTCAGCCTGCCTCTGGGCCTCCAGGAGCGTGCAGAGAGGTGGGGGGGAGGGCGTCCCCTCTGCGCTGGCCCTGTGCTAAGAAGAAAGATGGGAGTCTGTGCTGCTGTG
>PVIY010046110.1:0-18667 GCA_004026745.1 Myrmecophaga tridactyla | reverse complement strand
GGTCTCTGGGAACTAAAGAACAAGCAGACACTGTCACTTGCTCAAATGGTTTCCCTCTGCAGAAGCAGGTTGTCTATGGGCAGTGAAAGGATGCAATAGGGATTGGGGTAGCTCTGGATGGTTAGGAGGTACAAGGAAACTGGGACTTAGAAAGTAGGAGATGGGATAAGGTGGAAGATGTAGAATTCCAAAGAAGACTCCCCCTAGAGGCAGAAGTCCCTTTGGAACCAGACGAGATAAGACTTGAAAGTGAGCTTCTGAAACTCAGCAAGGTGAGTTGAGTTGCTCTTCTTATATAGGTGAAAAGTGATGTTTTCACTTCTGAACTCCGAAAGTAGGCTCTTTCCACATCCCTACCCTAGAAAGGGAGTGCCAACGGCCAATTGGTTATTTATTTCTCTTTAATCCTATAGTTTTATGGGGCCGTAAATAAGGACAGAAGGGAATTAATAAAAAAAGGTGGTGCCAAGATAAATAGCAGAGTCCTTGTCCATGTGGCACTTGCAGTCTAAAGGTGTGCATGATGCAATCTCATGGCTGGTGTGTGTTCTCAGGAGGATAGGGTGGAGCTGCCCTGGGCGAGCCTAGGAGGTAATATTGGGAGGTGGCCTCTACACTCAAGGAACGATTGAGAGAGAGGTGTTCTCCCAGAGCAGCGAGGGGACAAATGGCCAGTGGGTACAGGCAGAGGCAGAGAGCAGGGTGTTGTAGTAGCAGGAGCAGAACAAAGCGAGAAGGGACCTGAAGTTCATCTCCTTTGTTTCGGGCGGCGTAAAAAGACAACATGTGTAATTTAGTGGATGGAGCAAGTGGGCAGAAGACTAGAATAAAGTCAGTAAGTACCACATCCTGCAGCAGATGCCCCCCAAGACTCCTCAGGTCTGGGAAGGAGTTGCTGCTTCAGGCTGCCTCCCCCAAGGAGACCAGTTCCTGGTGTGTTTCAGGATGTTACTGATTAGATTAAAGGGCCCAAAGAAGCTCTCCTGGGGGGAAGCATCCACCCAAAAAACAAGTCAGTGAAAAATAATCTGGACATTTGGGAACCTTAACAAGGTCTGAAAGTGTATAGAAAAGAAGATACAGGAGGTTCCCATAACAAGGCTTAAGCAGAAGCATGGCCTGCAAGGAGAGTAGAGCGCATGAATTTGCTGGTTGTTGAGATCAGGCCTGTTGACGCGTAGAGCCCCTTAGAGGCAAAGGTGGTTCACAGGCCATGACACTTTGTGGAAAGGATTCTTAGAGTCCCTAAATTCACTTTGCATGATTTCCTTCCTATCAAGCTAGCTCTGACCTTGATTTGGCTTCCTGACACAGCAGATGACAGCTGACCAGGAGCTGGCATCCCGTCATCATCTAGCCATAATAAATGGATAAAGAACACACTGTTTTCCCCCAGTTATTCTCTCCGAGTGTGGTCAGGCTGAGTTAGACCACCAGAGCCTGCTCAGCTCTGAGGGAAAGGACGAAGTCCAGCCCCAAGCCTGTGAAGCCGAGGTCCAGGATGTGAAGCCCTAGCATCCCTCAATCCCTTCCTTTCTTCCTCACTACAGCAAAAAGGCTGGAGGACAGAAGTCAAGTACTTGGTTAGCAAGCAGCCTGGCCATTTGGAAAAAGCATAGTTTTGGGAGCTTAACACATCTGGGCATGCATCACCATCACTAATGGGCAAGTGCTGACTCCCTGTATGCCTTAGATTCCTTAGCTATAAAATGGGCTTATCCCTCAGGATTGTGACAATTCTATAATATAGAACATATAAAACACAGAGCATGGTGCTTGGCACATAGTAGCTGTTCAACAGATGCTATTTATCTTCCTCAGCCTTTTCCTTTTTATATTATTTTTGTAAATGGTATGATTTAAGAAATGTGCAGGAAACTCCTGCCTTTCCCTTTGGATTTCTAGAAAGAGGGTGGCTGTCCTTCTGCCTTAGAGGTTTGGAGGCAGAGTGTAGACTGAATATGTTCTGAAGACCCTTTGCCCTAACGTTTTTATTCTCACTGGGCTGATCTCTTTGTGTGGAGCCTTCTTTGGGATTTTCACTGAATAAACTTACAAATATCACTGTGAAAACCCAAGTCCCAGTCAATAAGCAGAGGGTTTTTTTGTGTGTGTTTTTTTGTTTGTTTTAAACAAATCACTTGAAGAGCTGAAGACCTCTCAGCAGCCTTTGACTCAGAGTTTGCACTTTGCGGAGAGGCTGCCCAGGCTTGGTGGCCAGTCCGTGACTGCGCTGGGGCCACAACCCTGTGCCCTGACCCACCAGTGCACAGGTCAATGGAGACAAGATGCCAGATAGGATGCAGCAGGAAGTATTAAGTCATCTGGATATCTAATTTATAAGATATAAAAACATCTGGGCATTAGGAACTGTAGAGAAAATGGGGAGATTTGAAGGAAAAGTAAATTGGAAGATTGAATTTTTCTACTTTTCATTGGCGTAAGTAAAGAGAGGTTGGAAGCTATAGAGTGGTAAAAAGAGCTGAGGACATGGACTCAGATATCACTCGCTTGGCTATGCCACTTACTGTGTCTTGAGGTCTCGGTTTCCTGATCTGTAAAATGGGGGCTTGTAAGTCATCTTTCTTAGCTAGTCATCCCTATGAGCCATGTTCTCTGGCCAGGGGGAGCAACGTTTGCTTTAATAATTAACTACATGGCTAGATCCCCTTATTTTAATACTCGAGGTGTCACCAGAAGAATCCTCATTAAGATTTCTGGGAGATGGGCTAGGACATGGGCAAGGTTCCAGATATTCTGTTCCCATGGATCAATCTATATTTTCTCTGTTTTCTTTTAAATTCTGAGTTTTGTTCTGAGCCTATTTGGTTGTCACCCTCTCCTATGTTTTTTTGCTCCCCACTGGAAGCTATTTTACTTCCTTCATGTCCCAAAGTATCAAAGACATAACACCTTTGTGTGAAACCAACTTTTAATGAAGGACTGTGGGGTGACAGTGAGGGAAAATTTATCTGAGAAAACCGGAGCAAACAGATTTAAGTTGAACAGGAGACATGTTTGTCCTGGAGTTCCTTGGCCACCTCAAAGGAACTTTGTAGTGATGACCTTGCTTCTCAGGCTTCCATCAGCCTCCATGTTATTCTCCCACTTCCCAGACCCTCCTCCGGCTCTCACCTTTTCTGCTCTTTATTTCATTCTGGTTGGATTGCCTAGAAATTCAAAATTCCTTTCACTTTATTATACATAACAAATCAACTCTCTGTTGTGCTACTGTGGCCTGCTCAAGCCTTGGTTGGGGAGGTGGGAGGCACATTACTCATCCTTCTCTTCTAAGACCCAGTAAAGGGTCTTCTGAGGACTATACAAGGCAATGTTGGTTGAGACTATAGAGTGTGGAGTGTTTCCCAGACACAAGGAACCATCTTCACCATCTACCCTGACCTGTGAATCTGCTCCTGCCACTGAGGGCCCATGGCAGACATGGAACCCAGGAGCCTGTGGTGAAGGGACAAGCATGTGAGTGAATCCTGTGGCAGTTCCCTGTCTGTCCTCAGCCCTGCAATGGGACAGGAGCTGGGCTCTCTCACGAAAGCCTTGGGAATGCTGTCCTCATGGGTGGAGGCTTGATGCCCTGGACCGAAAGCTCAACAGTCCTTGATTTGGGATTCCTTACATGCTGGTTCTGGGATTCAAGGTGAGGAAAGCACCAGAATGTTGTGTTGAAAAGCTCAGGCTCTGTAGGCAGACTGCTAGCACTTGCGTCCTGGTTCTGTTCCATCTTAGCCATGTGGTTTGGGCAAGTTCACCTTGCTTGTCCTATGAAAAGTAGAGATAACAATGGCACACCTTACAGGCTGTTGTGAGAATTAGATGAAATAATGTATGCAAAATAACTACATCTAACACTCTTATACATAATAAGTGCTCAATAAAACTCAGTTGCTATTTGATGACTTTGATGATTGTTGTTATAGAGCTATAGTCTTGGCTTGAGGAACTCATGGCCTAAAGGGGAGATAGACATCTGATCTCATTAAAGCAGTAGAGTTGGTCTGCATGGGTGCCTCTTCTGTCCTGCTCCTGAGAATACTGAATGCAGGTCTGAACTCCATTCTCCTTGGTCCTTCCTCCCCTCCTATCCTCTTGCCCTTTCCCTGCAGATGGCTGAAATGAGTATATGGTGGCTGCAGGGGCTGCAGGCCTGGTTACAGAGAACTGGAAGGGAAGTGGGGCCAACCAGGAAGACTCTGGTAGATGTCCAGAGTGGGTTGGCAGAGCCAAGTGCCAGGCTGTTGTTGCCAAGGAACTGGGCACAAATGAGGAGGCTGTAAGGTAATTTGTGAATCTTCTTGGAAACATTGAAAGAAAAGGAAAAAGAAATCTGTCTTTTGGAAGAGACTTAGGAATCATAGTTCCTGTAGGTGGGAGATGGCGAGGATGATGTCCTTAGTCCTCTGATTTTATTTAACACTTGGCAGAAGATATCCCTGCCATTGGTCACTATCCCTGGGACAAGGCTACTGGGTGTGTGTGTGGGGGATTTGGATTAAAGGAGACTTTGCAGAGGAAGCAGTGGGTTTTGAAGGATGAGTAGGAGTTTGAAGGTTGGTTGATGCCAGTGAAATGTATTCTGGGCAAAAGGACCAGAACTTGCTGTGCAGAATCAGAAGCTGGTGATCTACTCCATTTTTTTTTCTGTTGTAACCACACTGTCTTTATTAAACAAGTTCCTCTAGGGCCTGTTTAGTTTATTCCCAGCTGCTAAGGTCTCATGTGTTATGCCAGGCAGTATCACTAGGATTGTTTTGATGGCAGTGCTCAATAAGAAAGGGTATCAATACCTAGTTTCCTTATAATTCATAAGCTCAGACAACAAAGGGCTTGGAGGTAAGTGACAGAGTGCATAGAAAGAAGGGAATGGTGAGAAGGCATAAGATAGATATTTCTGCAAAAGGACATGAGGAAACCTTTTTAGGTGATGGATATGTTCTTTATCTTGATTGTGGTGATGGTTTCCCAGGAATCTACATGTATCAACTTACCATTGTACATTTAAACATGTGTCATTTACTGTATATTGATTATACTTCTCTAAGCTGTTAAAAAAGAACACACTGCCTCAAAAAGTTTAGTTGCTTTTTAAAAACATTTGTTTTTCAGTACAGACATATCTTGGAGATATTGTGGGTTCAGTTCCTGACTGCCACAATAAAGCAAGTAACACACAAGTTTTGGTCTCCCAGTACATATAAAAGTTATGTTTAACACTATACATAGTGTTCTATTCAGTATGCAATAGCATTATGTCTAAAAACAATTTACTTAGCTTAATTATAAAATATTTATTGCTTAAGAAGTGCTAACCATCATCTGAAACTTCAGCGAGTCATAATCTTTTTTGCCTCCATATTGATACCTGCTGACTGGTCAGGGTGGTGGCTGATGAAGGCTGGGGTTGCTGGGGCAAGTTCTTAAAATAAGACAACAGTGAAGTTAGCCAAATCAATGGATTCTTCTTTTCATGATTGGTTTCTCACTAGCATGTGATACTGTTTGACAGCATTTTACCCACAGTAGAACTTCTTTTAAAATTAGGGTCAATCTCTCAAACTCTGCTGCTGCTTTAGGAAAAAGTTTATGTAATATTTCAAATCCTTTGTGGTCACCTCAACAAAGTTCACATCATCTTAACCACAAGTAGATTCCATTTCATGAAGCAACTTTCTTTTTTCATCCATAAGAAGTGTTCATATGTTCAAGTTTTATCATGTGTTCGGGTTTTATCATGAGATTGCAGCCATACAGTCAGATCTTCGGGATCCACCACTAATTTTAGATCTCTTGCTATTTCTGCCACATCTGCAGTTATTTCCTCAACAGAAGTCTTGAACCCCTCAAAATAATACATGAGGGTTAGAATCAACTTCTTCCAAATGCCTGTTATTGTACCGATATTTTGACCTCCTCCCCTGAATTGCAAATGCATTTGAGGCATCTAGAATATGACTCCTTTCCAGAAGATTTTCGGTTGACTTTGCCAGATCCACGAGAGGAATCACTATCTATGGCTGTTATAGCCTTATGAAGTGTATTTCTTCAATAATAAGACTTGAAAGTCAAAATGACTCCTTGATCCATGGGCTGCAGAATGGATGTGGTGTTAGTAGGCATGAAAACAACATGAATCTCATTGTATATCTCCATGAGAGCTCCTAGATGACCAGGTTCATTGTCAATTAGCAGTAATACTTCAAAAGGAATATTTTAATCTGAGCATTAGGTCTCAACATTAGGCTTAAGATATTCAGTCAAACATGTTGTAAACAAATGTGCTCTCATTCAGGCTTTGTTTTTCCATTTCTAGAGCAGAAGCAAAGTCAGTTTAGCATAATTCTTAAGCACCTTAGGATTTCAGAATGGCAAATGAACACTGGATTTAACTTAAAATTAACAAGCTACATTAATCCCTAATAAGAAAGTCAGTCTAACCTTTGAAGATTTGAAGCCAGGTGTTGACTTCCCCTCTCTAGTTAGGTAAGTCCCAGATGGCATCTGCTTCCAATAGAAGGCTTTTTCATCTATATTGAAAATCTATTGTTTAGTCTAACCACCTTCACCAACAATCTCACCTAGATTTTCTGGATAATTTGCTGCAGCTTCCCCATTAGTACTTGCTGCTTCACTTTGCACTTTGATGTAATGGCGCTGGCTTCTTTTCTTAAACCTCGTGAATCGACCTCTGCTAGCTTCAACCTGTTCTTCTTCAGCTTCCTCACCTCTCTTGGCCTTCACAGAATTGAAGAGAGTTAGGGCCTTGCTCTGAATTAGACTTTGACTAATGGGAATGTTGTGGCCGGTTTGATCTTCTATTCAGAATTTCAAACTTTCTCCATATCAGCAATAAGGCTATTTTACTTTCTTATTATCCATGTGTTCCCTGGAGTAGCACTTTTAATTTCCTCAAGAACTTTTCCTTTGCGGTCACACCATGGCTAACCATATGGCTCAAGAGGCCCAGCTTTTGGCATAGCTTGGTTTTCGACAAGCCTTCCTTACTAAACTTAATCATTTCTAGCTTTGATTCAAGTGAGAGATGTGTAAGTCTTCCTTTTCCTTGATCATTTAGAGGCTGTTGCATGTTAGTAATTGGTCTAATTTCAATATTGTTGTGTCTCAGAGAATAGGGAAGCCCAAGGAGAGGTAAAGTGATGGGGAATGGCTGGTCTGTTGAGCAGTCAGAACACAGACAACTGTTTATCAGTTAAGTTCCCCACCTTATATGGGCACGATTCATGGCACCCCAAAACATTCACAATAGTAACATCACAGATCATTCATCACATGTCACCATAACAGATATAATAATAATGAGAAAGTTTGAACTATTGTGAGACTCACCAAAATGTGACACAGAGACATAAAATGAGCACATGCTATTGGAAAAATGGCACTGATACATTTGCTTGAGGCAAATTCAAGATCTACAAAAGCACAGTAAAGCAAAGCACAATGAAACAAGTTATCTCGATAGAAAACTAATACAAGATTACCAAAAATGTTTTTAAAAATTCATGAAAGCATGAAAAAGAAATAAACCACACCTCCTCCTCCTCCTGCTTCTTCTTTTTTTTTTTTTTTGGCAGGGGCTCATGACCACCATAACTAAAAAGACATACATGGGGTCCACGAGTGGGCAAGTCCCTGCCCCCTGCACCAGGAGACCACAGTGCTGGAAACTGGAGAGTCACCTAGGGTCTCATGCTCTGCAGATATCCAACTATCCCAACTGGAGATCCTGATTCAATAAGCGTGAGGGGAAGACCTGGAATCTGAATTAAAAAATAGATGCCCCAGGTTTGTGATACAGATAGTCCACACAGCTACTCTTTGAGAAATACTGTGAGAGGGAATGGACCACACAGGTTGGGCAATAAACATCTCTGCTATTTTCTCGTTGAGCCTCCAGGACCAATGGGACAATGCCAGATCATATTCCTGGAAGCAGGGATGGGTTGCAGCTGTGTGGAGGAAAGGAACTGTGCCGACTCCATTCTTGGGACACCTGGTTATAGTTGTAATAGCACCTGCAGTAACAGCTACATTCATTGAGCAGTTGCTACATATGGGGAACTGTTTTAAGAGCTTCCAGGGGCCATCTCAGTGCTAGTGGTTAAGGGCAAATTACTGGAGATAGAGACTAGCATGTAAGCTTAGCCTTGCCAATGCTTGCTCCGTAACGTTGGGTAAATTATGTGAAAGTTCTAAGTTTCAGTTCCTCGTCTCTGAAATTGGCATAAACATTTCGCCTGCCTCTAAGGGTTGATTGTATTAAACACCCTTAGAAAAGCATCTGGCACCAGACAAGCCTCCCATAACGTTAGTAGTATCAATAGATCTTCCTTTGCTGTCCAAGCCTGGGGGCTGGTCTTCAGCCCTTTCCTGTATGGCCTGAGGCAAATCCCTTCCCTTCTCCAGACCTCAGTTTCCTCACAGATAACACAGACCAGGTTGCATAATTACAAAGCCCCTTTTCCCTCCCTAACAGAGGGACTCAGTGCTGGCTGCATGTCGGGACCACCCATCCCTGAACCTGGGATTGAACTGCCGGGGCCATGGGTCTGGTATCTGTATTGTGGTGCATAGCGAGGGCTGAGAACTGCTGGGCTGAGATAGTCCAGGCCCAGGGAGGATGTGGGATAAACTCTGGAGACTGACGCATAATCCTGAATTGGAGGAACCCTGGTGTTTGACTGGCCTTTCACCTCCGGGCTTCTGATAAATGGACATCCTGGTGTGTGTGTGTCTGTGTGTGTGTGTGTGTGTGTGTGTGTGAGATGCATGTGTATATATAACTGTGTGTGCATCTATGTGTGAACATGTCTGCCTGTATGGGGGGCATGGCTGGGAGTGGGAACATGCAGCCATGTGCATGCCAGGAAGGGGTGACGTGCTGTATGCCACACCCCTTATTGTGGTCCTCTGGATTAGTGGAAAGACTTTACCATATTTATCACTAGTCATGGTTTTCAACCTGGGCTGTACCTTGAGGAACTTTATAAAAATACTGGTGTCTGGGTCCCACCCCCAGAGATTCCCATTTAGTTGGCCCGTGGTGTGACCTGAGCAACAGGATGTTTTAAAATGTCCTTGGGGTTTTTAATGCGCAGTTATCGTGAGAGCCACTGGTCACCGGGCGGGAGGGGAGGAGGCCTCGGTCCAGACTTGCTCTGCTGGGCCCAGTCCAATGGCCGAGAAAGCCAGTCTGTGTGTGAGGGAGGCTACCTGTAAGCTGTTTATTACCTGCCTGAATTACTAGGTAAATATTGACTGGAGGCTCCAGTGTCCCATGAGCTACCTGTTGTCTCTATGGGCTCATCCCTGGTGCAGAGGGAGCAGGTTATTTGACTGGTTTGGGCTCTGCCAGCTGAGATGAGCAGCACACAGGCGCCGCATTTCCTGGAGGGCCAAGGGGCTGGGACACTGCGGCAGGGATTTGGGCTTTGCAGGCAGGCACATCGAAGTCAAGGAGAAGGCATTTACAGTTATAATTTTTGCTCACGTGATCTCTGAGAACTCTGGTAAGATTCTTTAACCTCTTTGAACCTCAGGCTCCCAACCATTATGGCAGGATAACAGTAGCCACCTGCAATGCTATTGTGAGGATGCAAAGTTGTACCATGTCTGAAGTACCCTTCACATGCTAATCACTCAATAAATGATCATTTCACTTTTCCAGACAAGAGAACCAACTGGCTGGCTGATCTGGGGACAGGTGTTCCAGTCTCCTTGACTGTCAAGTCGGGGTATAGTAATAAATGACAATCTTTGATTGCTCTCGGGGCATGGTTGGAAGACAACTGAGCTCATTCCCTTTCCCATCTCAAACTTTATGCAGGGCTTGCTCCTTCGTGAAACCCCAAATCAACCATGTCAGTGTTCACTCTCCTCCTGCAACTTCTAAACCCCGGACCTTGCTCTCTTCCTCACCCCGTGTGTAGCTCCTAAATTCTCTCATCTTTTCCCTTCACTTCATAACTCCATGGTCCCCACAGGCTTCAGGCTCCTATCTCTGCTCTCTGCTCCACACTGTCCTCCGTACACAATTAATTTCATCAAGTTCAAGTATGATCTCGTGACCGCTTATTTATTCTCACATTGCAAGCATGTCGCTCCATGTCTGATGACATAGTTGGTGCTCAGTACACGCATCTGAAGCGAGGAAATGAAATGAACAGTTTAGGCCAGGGTTTCGGGCCAGACAGCGCTTTGTTTTGGAGGTTTGTTATGTCCACTGCACCATGTTGAGCAGCAGCCGGGCCTGAGCCAAACGAGACACCAAGTAGCAAACTGCCCTCGCCCCCCCCCCGGAACAACATGCACTGTCCCCAGGCATTGCTGAATGCGCCCTGGGGGAGAAATCGCCCCGTTGACAACCACCAATTCAGGCCTGCACACGTCTCTGAGCACCTTGAAATAAACGCTATCGGTACATCAAGGTTAGCACGACAGAGACGTTGATTTTATTAGAGCATAAATCAGAGATAAATGGTAATTTTGTGGGCTTTGTCCTGAAGCAGGTCTCATCAGAAAATGGAGGGGGATATTTTCTTTAGTGATAAATTGGAGGAGAATTTTTGTGAAATTTTAGCTTGGGTTCCCAATTAAATCAGGTGAAAATCCAATGAGGGAGGATATACTACTTCTCTTTACCAAGCAGTTGGGATTACAATTTTAAGAAATCTGATCAGTTCCCACGCCACTTTCCTCCTGATTAAAATCTCTCTCTCTCTTTCTTTCCTTCAAATTTGTATTGTGGTGACGTAATATATACAATTCAAAATTTCCCATTTTCACTACATTCAGGTGTAGAATTTGGTGATAGTAATTCCATTCATAATGTCGCACTACCATCACCAAGATCTACTGCTGAAACTTCTTCACTGCCCAGACAAACTCTGTACCCATGAGGCAATAACTCCCCATCCCGTCATGCCCCACCCAGCCCACTCTTCCTGCCCCGGAAAGTACACTCTACTTTCTGCCTCTATGTGTTTGCATATTCTAGCTGTTTCTTATAAGTGGAATCATACAATATCTGCCCCTTTGTCTCTGACTTTTTTGTGTGCATCTGTGTCTGACTTATTTTACTCAATATGATGTCTTCAACATTTATTCATTTTACAGCACTATTAAAACTTCATTCCTTGTTACGGCTGAATAATATTCCATTGTATGTATATACATTATTTTATTTATCCATTCATCAGTTGATGGACATTCATGCTGCTTCCACCTTTTGGCAAGTGTGAACAATGCTGCTGTGAAAATTGGTGTGCAATATCTATTGGAGTCCCTGTTTTCAGTTCTTTTAGATATAAACACCTACCAGGTGTTATGGTAATTCTATGCTTAACTTTCTGAGGAGCTGCCAAGCTGTTTTCCACAGTGACTACACCATTTTACATTTCCAACAACATACAAGGGTTTTATTTCCCTGCATTTTTGCTAACACTTGTTATTATTATTATTTTTAAAAATCATAGCCATCCTAGTGGGTGTGAAGTAGCATCTCTTTATAGTTTTGATTTGCATTTCCCTGATGATTAATGATGTTGAATATCTTCTCGTATGCTCATTGACTATTTATATCTCTTCTTTGGAGAAATGTTTATTCAAATTTTTTGCTTATTCTTTAATTGGGGTGTTTGTCTTTCGGGGATGTGTTGTACTGGTTATTTATGTTCTGGGTATTAAACCCTTATTAGATATATGATTTGGAACTGTTTTCACCCATTCTGCGGATTGTATTTTTTACTTTCTTGATCATGTCCTTTGATGTACAAAGTTTTAAATTTTGACTAAGTCCATTTTACCAGTTTTTCATTTTGTCATCATCTCTATAAATCCCCACTTAACTGATTTTCTCAAAAATCACTTTGTCCCTAAAGCTTCCTCAATTCTTCCAGTAAGCATTAGTGCTGTCGAAGCACTTTGTTAGACTGTATTTTATGCTAATGATTCTTTTAAGCATCTGGGTATCTATTTCTATACCTGAGCATCCTTCTCTGTGTTTCTGTTGACCATGGTGGTTTGAGAAAGAGCATGTTCCCTCCTGCTTTGATCCTGAGCAGCTCCGGTGGCCACTTTCTGCAGGGTGAACTGGGGCAAGTTCTTGAACTCCCTGCACTCAGTTTCATCTTTGTAAGAAGGGACTCATAATATCTATCAATGAATGTCAGGTAGCAAGCACTCACCAATGCTAGCTATTATGGACCAAGGCACTGTGGACCAAGGCACAGAACTTTATTATTCAGCTACAAGACAGACATGATGGAATAAGATGCCTTTTCTGATATGGAACAAAGTCTTGGACAAGGAAAATCTCTTGCACAAATCCTCCTTTCTAACAAAGTCCTTATCTATTATTGTCTTCTGTTAAAATGCAAATTCCCTTGAAAGGGCAGCATATTTGGCTTTAACAGTTGGGCTGCCGGATAAAATACAGGATGCCCAATTAAATTTGAAATTCAGATAAACAATTTTTAATACAAGTATATTCTAAGTATTACATAGGATATAGGATATACCTACACTGAAATTTATCCAGTGTTTATCCGAAATGTAATTTTGACTAGATTTTTCTGTACTAATTCTGGCAACTCTACTTCTCAGTCACTCATTCCTCAGGTAAATTACAATTGTTAGATCATTTTCAGAAAGTTGATTTGGATAGGAAGAGAATGTAAAGCCCATAGAGCTACCTCTTAGATTGCAATCAGTATGGTAGCCCTGATGAGTCATGGTGCATGGCCTGGTTCACCAGCTGAGTTTTATCTGTGAGGAAACAGCTTAAAAAAAATAAGAAAGCCCAATTCCCAGTGAGCCTACAGCTTTACATGAAACATGTATGTAAGGCTTCTGTGCTGGCCCCTTTTCTCAAAATTTTTGGCAAAGAAGACAAAAAAATAGCTTCTGTGGAAATTATTTATTTAGTATTAATGGGGTAAAGTTAGATCTTGGCTAGACATTTCAAGTAAACAGGATCACTCCAAATACAGTTGTTTGAAACCAGAGATTTCCTATGACCCCAGAGTATTAACAAGAGCCAGAGAGTTATATTTATAGAATCCCTGTTAATTTTACCCCCTTGTTTAATCCCAAATACAACAAATCCCAGAACGTCTCCAGACGGTGGTCTGTAAGATAGATGAGGCCAGAAGGCAATCATTTGATTCAGTTGTGTTGGAGAACAGGAGGTCTGGGGTTCTGTTGCCAGAATAGGGACCACGGTGGGTGCTAGTGGGAATATGAGACTTTCAAGATGCTGTAAACACAATCAATTAATAAAAACAATTATTTTTCAAATTCCCAGCACACAGTGTCTTTCCATAAGTTTCTTGGAGGGCATTGCAAATTGCTACTGACTCAGCATCTGAAAAACTATTCACAACCAGGATTGGACGCACTGACTCCTCATGCTGGAAGGAACCATCCATCTCTGCCTTTCCCTCTAGGGCAGCTGTTCTGTTCATCTCTAGACCACTGTGACCTTTCCTAGTCCCCTGGCCCAGATTCCTATTTCTTCCTGAGCAACCCATGTTGCTTTAAGTTCTGAAGTTCTGAAGATTTACTCATGTGATTTGTAGAAGCAGAACTTCGGATGAAGCTCCTGTTGGAGAGAGTAAGCTGTTGAATAGATGACCATAAGATGATTGTAAGAAATTCTTCCTCTTCAAGGGCCTTCTTAGTACAGTCAGAATTTGAGAACTAGAAGAGACTTCCCAAGGTAGAGAGAAGGAAGAACTGAGGGATTTCCATAATCTGAGGGTTTCTCCAGTTTTAACGGAGGATCATCAAAATACTGGAGTGTGTGTGTGGCAGGGGAAGCGGGGTGTTGGGGGGCCAGGAGTTGTGGTAGAAAGAGAATGAGGAGACCCATGTCTCAGTCCTAGCTCTGTCAATTACTGACTAGAAGTGACGTAGGTCATGCCACCCAGATAGTCTGACCTTTCATTTATGCATGCCTTAAACAAGGGAATGACATCATCTATTTGCTATATTGTTGTGAGGGCTTTCTAGTGAGATAATATATGTAAGTAAAGTACAAATTTTGTTATTGTACTCAAAAGCTGTATAGATAACCGAGTTGAGAATGCCCATTGGACTCAGAATATGTGTGTTTTAGTACAGCGGGATGACCCACTGAGGCTACGGGGCCTCACAGGGTCATAATTCTAGCCTTCTTGGAAATGCCTGATGATTACTTCTGAGCCCCAGCCGAGAGTACAACGTAGCTCGTGACCTATTACCTGCTACATAAGTGTATTGGGCTATAATTAAAAATATATCTCCTACTGTGAGTTTTTCTAAAAAACATATTTAAAGGCACTGCTTTTAGCAATGAGAAATATGATTTCATCACTTGAGGCAGCTTTGAGTCCAAAATCCAGCCAAGGAAATGAGTGCTGACAGTCACCGAGGCAAGGAGCCCAGAAATGCCTTCTTGATTTGAGTCATGAGACTGGTGTTAGGATGCCAGACAGGTTCTAATCCCACTTCTTTAATTTAGTAGCTCTAAGACTCTTTGAACCTCATCTCTTAACCCACAACACAAAGGGCTGGTGGCGGTGGTGAGCTCCAAGGCCTTTTTTAGTGCTAACATTCCTAAGTTCTTTATCTCTGACTGTTCTTCGGGAACCATTTGGGCTTTCTTAGTGTGGGAGGGAGCAGAGCCCACTGCTGTGCTTGTCTTCTCCCACCCAAGACCCTACTGTGGAGATGACAACCTCCCACATCACAGCTTTGTACTCCTTCGTCCTGGGACTCTCAATTAGTGTCTCGAATATCTTCTAGGAGTGTGTAGAGATAGAGATATTTTCCAAACATTTCCCTCTGCTTCTAAGAAAAATAGGATTCTCTTTCCACGTTAATGTTTTCACCAATCTAGGTAACATGGGGACATTTGGGACAGTTTGGGGTGGAACTTTGGTCAGCAGCAGGACTGGTAAGCTCAGACATCTGCTCTCTCCTCTGAAGGGCATTCTTCAGCCACATTGCTAATGGTGCTTCCATTACCCAGATGCAAGTCTTTGGACTTTACCAACTCACTGCAAGGCTGAGCAGGCCCTTCCCTCATTCTCTCCTTTCTTTCTTCATCTCTCAATTTCCTTCCCTATTCTTCCTTGGATTTTTGCTTTCCCCTTTTTTGTCTCTTTCATTTTCTGCTTTCTATCCTGTTTCTTCTTGAACTATTAAAATACCTCCCTCCCCAAAGCCTTGCTTCATTGTGCCCCTCCCATTTTCTTTATTGGGTGTTGGGCAACTCAGTGGCAGCTCTAGAGCTAGGACATCTTGGAGAAAGGCATACACGAACAAGAATGGGATCTTTCAAAGCTGCCTGGGTTATTCTGGGTCCTCTGAAGAGTGAATGTGAAGGTTTTATCAGGAGAAATGCGTGTGAGAGAAAATGCAGAAGAAGTGGAAGAAAGCTGGGAGAACTGTCAGCTGCAAAGCAAGTATCAATGTGAGGGGAGAAAGAGAAAATTATTCAGATGCTTCTAGACTAACTTGCAATCAAAGGAAGCTTTGGTAAAGCAATAGAAGAGTCTGAGCTAAAGTTTGCCATCAAGGGAATTCCATATCTCCCAGGAATGGGTCTGCTTTAGTGTCCCTGCTGTGCTTGGCCATTGGCTTGGAGTGGCCCGTGGGAAGCACAGCCTTCCTGCAAACTGTGTGATGAGCTTCAGAGCATAGCAGCAGGGGCCCGTATTAAGCCCCTCTGCAGCTGGTGGCCACACTGCCTGGTCTGGCCTCATTTGTACCTTATCTGATAAAGATCTTCTCATTTTATATCATCTCTTGCTTGAAGATATTTTTGTAGTGGGCCTAACCTTTCTGTTTTGGTTTTCCTTACACGGTGATCGATTGTGTTGCTAACAAAGCAGCAAATTGATCTCCTCCAGAGTTTAGAGAGCAGGTTCTGATCACCGGAGAAAATAAACAGAGCAGGGAGTGGCTGTGTGTGGCTAGGGCATGACTGAGTTCTGATTGGGTGACTCTGCTTGTGCCCCTATGCGTGTCCTGATGTCAGCCTGGGTTGCGTGTTCTGTGTTCCATAGTGTAGGAGAGAGCAACACAGAGCTTGAGGGCTCTCAATCCCTTGGCAATTTAGATAAAGGTGCTTTTTCCCAATCCTGTGTCACAGCTTGGGTAAGGCCTCTGGCTGCCTGGGATTTTGTGGCTGCCTCAGGTGCTGCCTTTGACCCTGCATCCATGTGTGCCAGCCCCATTCAGCCTCCTGCCAGCAGGCACACCAACCCTGGTCCTTTCACACATTTGTCATTTTAGCAGGTTAGTAAATTTCCTGAAGCTTTAGGTTTTATGGCGTGGCATCACTTTGTGAACATCCTTCTGTCATCTTGCCTCCTCCCACCACCCATGTCCTTTCCACATGTGTTCTTTTTCCACCACTGTTCTCTAGCGTACTTCTGGTCCCTCAGCTCACACTGAGCTCTCTGCGGTGTACAATCCCTCTCTACTCTAAGTGCTTCTCTCCAAATGCTGCCCCACCTAACAACTGCCTCCCCCAGGCCCCTCTCCAGCTCCTTATAATCTATTTTTTTTGACATTTCATTTCAAACTTACAAAGAGTTACAAAAATAGTACGAAGAATTCCCACCTATCCTTTACCCAGAGTCCCCAAATGTTAACATTTTTACAGGAATAGTACAATGATCAAAATAAGGAAATTAACACTGATACACTTTATTATCTAATCTACAAGCCTTATTCCAATGTGGTCAATTGTTCCACTGAGGTCCTTTTTCTGTCTCAGGATCCGACTCAAAACAGTCTCGCACATTGTATTGAGTTGTCACGTGGCTTAAGTCTCCTCTCATCTATGTCAGGGGTCACAAATTTTTTTTCTGTAAAGGACCAGGTAGTGGATATTTTAGGCTTTGAGGGCCATATGGTCTTCCTTATAATTATTTTCATTTGTTCCAAGTGAACATCTGGCCAACAGATTCTACAGACCAAATGGTCCCCCAAACAATATTTCCTCATAAAAAGTGCCAACACCCATTAGCATTTATTCAGTGTATTTTAAGCAAGCTGCTCCTGTGCATATAAGGGTCACCCTGTCCTCGGGCATTGTGTGAGTGCTCTCCAACCTCGTTTCGGGCCAGGAGGAGCAGGCCCTTTCTGGGGTGCAGCGAGCCCTAGCCTAGGCAGGGGTGCCGTGGGTTTACAGAAGTGCAGAGTCTGGGTTGTCTGCTTTCCAACGTCATTTAGAAATGAGCCTTCTTGGGCTCTGTTCCCTCCTGCCCAGCCTTTTTTCGTCCTGCCTGGATGTGGGAAAGCCCTGCCCAACTCTCCTCCCGCCTGGGGAATGGGGTCTTCCACAGATTTCCTCCCAACCCAGTGCTTATCTTCCCTAAAGTGAGACCCTTGGAATCCCAGACAGGCCCAGTCAACTGCGGATGGTGGGAGAGGCCCATGGGCATGAGTCAGGGAAAGGATGGGTTCTGAGAAAGCCCAGCGCCTCTACAGCTCTCAAAGCCAGCATTGTTCTCAAAGAGTTAACCTGCATACCAGGCTTGCAATTAGCAAGGAATAATGGGGTGTGATTGGTGTAGAACAAGGCTGGAACTGATTTTCAGCCTTACAGTGGAGAAACTGCCCCGCTGATTCCCCTTCCTTATTTCCTGGTAACGTGCACTCAGCAGGCTCAGTAGAGCAGAAATCCTTGGAGGGCGGGGATAAGGGAGCAATCTGTCTTTGAATAATTTAAACAATGCAGCACAGCCAAGCTAAATGGAGCTTATCAAATGTTACACCTCTTAAAGCTGCAATCAGAGGCGGCAGGATATTAACTGTAAAGCACTCGTTCTGCTCAGCGAGAAACCAATAGAACAGACCTACTTACTGAAACGAAAAGGGAATTTGAGAGGTGGCAGGAAAGAGAAATCGATCCACTTTGAAGGTCAGATCAATAGGCTTGAAAGAAGAAGCCAATATCTGAGGACAGGGCAGAGTAAAAACATTTAGTGAGCACCTTTTGTGTACAAATATGTTGGGCCTTTTTACCCAGATTGTTTTATTTAAGTTTTGCCACAGTTCTATGAGGCATATTCATGTGTATATTTAAACAGAGAAGCAAATCACTTAAGACTGGTTCACTTGCAAATGTGACCTGAACAAACGGGATTTTTTCTCATAGGGCTAAAAAATGTGAAGTAGTCTAGTAGACGTGCTTGATTCAAGGCTCCAACGTCACTGGAACCCAGTTATTCTCCATCTCTTGGTTCTGCCTTCTGCTGTTGGCATTGGCCTCAGCTTCCTTGTAGAGGTAAAACGGCACCAATTCCTGCAACCTCTGAGGTCCAAGCCCAAAGAGAAAGAAAACCCTCTTTTCTAACAGTCTAAGCCAGACTTCCACTGGAGGGACCAGATTTAACTCCTACCTTAAGCAATTAAAAATAAGACAAAATATATGAAACAATGGTTTTTAGACAATGGACAATAGGTGGTGCAGGACAGTGATCCCCAAGGAAGGGAAATAAATGAATAGAAATGTACTATTGACCCATCCTACCACCTGAAAAGAGTTTCTAAGCCACAGCTCAAGTAGGGTGTGGGTGGAGCTTGGTAATCTCCATGAGTTGAGAAGATGGAGATGGGAAACTGGAGAGGCCAAGGCAGCTAG
>PVIY010046109.1:0-18674 GCA_004026745.1 Myrmecophaga tridactyla | reverse complement strand
ATGAAGAAAATCAGAAATCAGAGAAGTTAGAAAGGAGAGAACATCACCATGTGATGGAAAACAGACAGTTAAGGCAAAGAATCCCAAGCATTGCCCGTAGCCAGCACCAGAACTTACAGACGCTGGGAGAAAGCAAGTTTTGCTGATGCCTTGATTCTGGATTTCTTTTAGCCTCAATATCATGTTCCAATCAATTCCCGTTATTTAAGCCAAACCATTATATTTACGTGTCATGGCCGCCCGGCCAACTAGACAACCAATTAATGCTTAATATCTAACACAATACTGAGCGCAAAGAAGACACGAAGAGTTCTTCATTTAAGGTATTTATGTGATTAACTCAACAAATCGGTTTTGAGTCACATCCATAAGGCAGGCCCTATATTACACAATGATGCTATAGGTTGAATAAGGCCCCATCCCTGTTTATAGCCTCACCAAGGAACACATAGACAAGTAAACTCATAAGAAAAAGAAGTAACAGGGACATGTGTATTGTGGTAAGGAGGGTAAAAAAGAGAAGAATCACCTCATCTGTCCTAGAATTTTAAAGTCATGATTGTATGGGTGAAGTCTGTGCTGATTCTTAAATGATTGAACATATATCTTTCTTCTCATTGTATTTCCTATTACATCTTTCTCTCTATCCACAGCCTCTGTGTCTGTCTGGTGTGCGTGTGTGTGTATTTGTGAAAACTGCATTTTTTTATAGATTTCCTTTCATAACATATAATTTTGTTTAATATGTAGCTTTTTGTTTTCTTTTTGTCTAGTAATATTTCAAACTGCAAATATATTCATAATATTTCTTTCTAATGCTTAACTTTATCTGTTTTCCCTTTTCCTCTTCCTTATACTACCCCTTCCTTTGCCCGTCATCTCTTCTATCTCCCCTTTCTTATCATCTTCCCCTTCTCTTCTTGCTATTTCACATTTTCTTCTTACTTTTATCCTCTTTTGCATTTTAAGCTGTAATTAACATTTTCCATAGGATCATCTAAACCATTTTTATGTCCTATAATTTATACTTTTCATGTGGTAAAGCTGTATTTCAAACATATTAAAGTATTAATTTAGTGATTAGCAATCCCAAACTCAAGCACATACCTGGGGCTTATTTCCCAAGTAATTCTTCAATTAGCCTATGCTTATTAGCAGACACTTTTTGATCATATAGGAAGGAATCAATAGTAATGTATGATAATTTGCAGGAAAAAAATTCTTAGTACTAATTTGTTTCATATTGCCATATGTCAATGCATGGCTTTTTGTTAATTTTCTAGTCCATAACCAGCAGATATGTGGTTCTGAAAGACCAGAATCAAAGAAATGTGAATGGACATTCTGCCTATTCCTCCCACAATTCCTGACTTTTATGCCAAAATCTTTTTCCTTATAAAGACTCTCTGGGTTGTGATATTCAGAAATAAAACTCGAAGTTGAGAAAATGTGAATGTGTTATAGAAGGATGTTGGGTACTAAAAAAATTGAAGTAAAAGTTGCAGTTCCAGGGTATTTCTTTGGAACTAAAACAAACAAACAAACAAAGCAGCTCTTAGTAATGCCTATTTATAACACATCATTCTCTCAGTTCCTCTGCTCCGTGTACTTTGTGATTACATCATCATGATCACATCTAAAGAAGTCTGAGATAATATTTTCTTCCAACTCCTGTTAGAAAAAAATCATTGGCAAGGTGTCTGGTTGTCTCAGCATGCAACAGGGATCTATTAAAGCATTGCTAAGTAGGGTGCCAAGTGGGGAAATCTCTAAACACTGAGGGGACCAAGTAACTCATGGTTACTATAATGAACCTTGAATGAGTGATATGCCCAACCGTCTAGTCATGGGATTTCCTTCCCTTCAGAACCTAAGAAGAAAATGTGTTACATTAAGTCCAAAACTAACACTGCCAAGAACACTAAAGTATCTTAAGATTTCACCTTACTGCAAGCTAACAAGTTATCCTGCCACAGTTTCATACATGCTGGCAGAAAACTAGAGATTCGTAAGTCAGATACAATGGACCTCTAATTCACGGCATGACAGACAATCGAAGTTGAAACTCAAATTAGTTTGCACTAATTCCTCTGGTGATGCCAATGTGAATGAGAGAGATGCAGCACAATTGATGAATTTGTATCACAGTTGAGGATTTCTGATGTTAAGAAATGCCCATATATTGAAGGTAAATCCAGCAAACAGCATAACATACATGTTATAACATATATACATATAAGATAATTGTCCTGGACAGAAAATAATTCTACCATTGATGAGGAAGGAGATACAATCTCTATCTTCCAAAGCTGTTTGACATACAAATATTCTTGAAAAGACCTTCAGGAACAAAATTGTGGCAAGATGGGCAGAAGCATGAGAGACCCATAGAGATTTGTTTCCTGAAAGCTAAATCTCTATTACCCCCACCACCCCTACACACACACACTTCCCATCCTTTATATTTATGCTCAGGAAATCACACATTCAAGATAATCATACATCTACCCATGCATGGACATGGTACTTTGCTATGCTAAAGTGCAATAGAATGTCCCATTGCTTCCTTTGTGAAAATCAGTCTTAAACAGACCCACAATCCCATTGTATTCAAATTAGAGACAAATTCAGTTTCAGGGATCTTTCGGAAACCCAATTTTAAGCTATTATGCAACTTTTATTCTTCCACTTGCTAATAGACTATATAAATATTTGAGTTAACACCACAAATAAGGCAATATCACACTCTTTATACTAACACATATTATACATATTTCACTTACACATTCCTTAATAATGCACATTTGACATGGTTTTAGATTCCTCCCAAAAGAAATAATACTGCCTAAATGTTCTTCTGTATCTATTGCTCTGTAATAAACTGTGGTAAGCTGTATTGTGTATCTCAGGAAAAAAAATCAAAACAATACATGTTCTTAATCTTAATTGATTTCTGTGGGTGTAAACCCATTGTGGACAGGACCTTCTGAAGATGTTGTTTTCACTTAAGATGTGACCAACTTAATGAGATTGAGTTTTAATCTGGATTAGTGGAGCTCTTTATGGGCATCGTGAAATTCAGACATAGAGAGACAGACACAGGAAGAAGCTGGAAGTAAACAGAATACGTAAGAGAAAGGAAACAGGATGTACATTGCCATGTAACAGAAAAGTCAAAGACCCAAAGATCAGTGGCACCCAGTTCTAAAGCCATTTATATGTCACCATGAGGTATCCAGAGAAAGATACCTTGACTCCAAAGAAATGTCAAGTTCTGTCACATGGGCAGGCATGTGACTGGCATCTCTTGTTCTTTGTTCCTGCTTCCATTGTTTTTCATGGAAAGCAATGACTCCAGTGGCTTTCACTTTAAGCATCTATGGATCCTCACTTAGCTGCTCCAGGGAAAAACTGTGGTTCATCTCTTAGCATCTCCCAGGGCCGGAGATTTCTTCTCTCATGGCTTCTGGGTTCAAATGGCTCTTTCATCTCCTTCTGCATCTCCAGAAGTCTGTCACCCGGTTCCATCTCTCTGATCTCTGTGTCTGCTCTCAACAAGCATCTGTGTCAGCACTCCATACATCTCCAAATGTCTGTGTTTGATCTTTCTCCAAAATGTTTACCCTTTTAAAGGGCTCCAGTAAACTCATTAAGACCCACCTTGAATGAACAGGGCCACAATTTCATGGAATAATTTAATCAAAATATAGTACCCCACATTTGGGTGTGTCACAACTCCATGTAAACAAACTAATCAAAGGTTCCACCTGAACAATAAGGCTTTCCCCCAAGATAGGATTAGGATTAAAAGAACATGACTTTTCTGGGGAACATAACAATTTCAAACCAGCACAACTATAAATACAGAAAGTTCTCTCATATTCCTTCTTGGCTATTTCAAACTCCCAGTTCCCACATGCAGCCGCCATTCTGGTTTTCTTCTTCTACCAGAAATTAGTTTTTCCTGTTCATTTTTTCCTAAATAGTACTCCATTATATGATTTTACCATAATTTTTTCATCCATTTTCATAATGATGGCTACCTGGGTGTTTGCCATGCTTGTCTATTAGATGATAAAAGCTGCTATGAGCATTAATGAGCCAGTCCTTTTGTGGATATATGCTTTCATTTATTTTGAGCAAATACATGTGACTATTATTGCGGGGTATTTAGGTAAAAGCATAGTTGATTTTATAGCATTTTCTTATAAGAAAATACAGATATTTTCCCAAAGTGATTACATCCATACTAATTGTACATAGATGATTGGATTTTCTTCCAGAAATCTTTCAAGCACATTTAGGCTAGTGAAAACAAACAAATCAAAAAGTATGGTAGTGTTACTCAAGCCAATTTTACAATTAAACTCCTGAAGAGTATCTGCCTCCTGAATCTTTTCCATTTTCTTTCCCCAGTGATTTTGACTATATATTTCTATATTTCTTTAATTTTCTTTTTTAATTTCTTTCTTTATCAGGTTTCTGCTTCTTCTCTACTGACTTCTAAACTATTCTCATGATTTAAATTTAGCTTTGGGAAGGTTTTTTGCCCATTATGGAATGCAACATATGAAGAATTCAATAAAAATTGCATTCACTTCCAAAGCTTCCACATGCAATCCAATAAAAACTTTCACAAGTGGTGGAGATCTGCAACCAGAAGTTGAGGGATAAGAAATACTCATGCTACTATAAAACCCCTATGGGCAAAACTGTAGTTTTGTCAGATGAAGAGGCTGACAAACCAGCTGAATAGTCCCAAATACATCCAAAATTTTAATATATCTTTAAGGTGGCTTCTTCGATCCTGGGTTAATGATGGACTTTTCAATAACAGATGATGGGGCAACTACTTAGTGATTTTGCAAAAGATTGAATAAGATTTAATCCTTATAACAGTGTTGCAGCTTGAACCACATACCTAAGGAAAGGCATGTTCAAATCTTAATTCACTTTCCTGTGGGTGTGAACCCATTTTTAAATAAGACCTTTTGAAGATACTGTTATTGCTAAGGTGTGGCCAAACTGAATCACTGTGGGTCTTAATCCCTATGATCTGAGGCCATGTAAAGAGAGAATGGATGCTGTCAGGCAGGTGGCCTCCGGAAGATGTCCAGAAGTTAGCAGAAGCCAGAGAGGAGAGGAGGAGCGCTCCATATAGTGGAGGATTGCTGTCAGTGAGCAAAACCGAGTCAGGGAGAATGCATGGGCTGACTGATACCTAGATTGTATACTTTTAGCCTCCCACGCTGTGAGCCGATAAATTCTTGTCATTTACAGCAGTTCATTGGGTGATATTTGTGCTCATAGGTCTGACAAACTGAAACGTAATTTTTACAAGAATAAATTCCCATTAGATCAGAGAAAGAAAGAAATCATAAAAATAATAGAAAGTAAAAGAAATTTTCTTTATTCTGAGAGTAGGGAAAGGTTTTCTAAGACTCAAAATTCAGATGTAATATATTGATAAGAATTTAATGCAGTTTTGGCTACATTAAAATAATTTATCTGCTTGGATGAAAATAGTGTGAAAAATCTAAAGACAACCAGCAAAATATAGGAAAACATTTACAATATATAATGTAGATAAAGGAATAAAATAAATGTTAAATAAAGGAGAGGTAAATGTGAAAAACTCAGTAGAAAAATGGGTAAAAGTTATGAAAGCCATTTTTCAAAACATATATAATGAAGGTCCTTAAACATGTAGAAACACATTCAGCCTCATTCATAAAAAAGAGAAATGAAAATTAAAACTATATTCAAATATCATTTTTACCTAATGGTTTGGCAAAAAGCACACAAGTTTTCCCTTTGGTTGCATATGAGGAACATTCACTCTCATATGTTGTTAATGAAAATGAAATTTGGCACATCTCTTATGAAGTAGAATTTGATCATTTCTAGCCAAACTACATTTTGTTCTTTGGCTCCATAGAACGCACTTTTAGAAATTTATTCTGAAGAAACATCACCAATAAGCAAAACCCACTCTTCAGTGCATTTATATTATAGAAGGGAAGGGACAATTACATGATTATAGAAAGCAAGAGTGAGAAGAAAAGTTATTTTCAGAGAAGTTTAACTCTGCTTTTTGCTCATTTTCTGTACTCCTTTCACTCCATTCTCACCCATGCCCCATAGATTATCAGTTTTATTAGCCTCAAGTTTACTTTTCCTGTGTCTTTATGTCCAAATGAGCCAACACGTGTATTTTTTTCTAATTTTTTATCTTTCTTACACAATGGATTCATACTTTGAATTTTATACTTTGCTTTATTTGCTTGACAAAATATCATGGAAATCTATCTACATCACTTCACTTCACAAACATACAGACATTTTTTACACTAATGCCTAATACTCAACGGGATGGAGGTACCTCATAGAATTGCTTCAATCACTCTCTTATGTACAAGCAGTTAAGTTGTTTACAGCATGTCACAACTAATACTACTCTGCAATGAATATGTTGTCCAGGTGTAGTTTTGCTTATTAGTACAAGTAACTTTTAACACATTATTTCAATTATATGTCCTAAGCTAAATATTAAAAAGAAAGTACCACTAAACAAATATCAAACTTCAGTTACAGAAGATTAGTAATTCTGAAACTACATTTCCTGTATTCAAGGATTGAGTAAATAGTTAAACATATTTGGGTAACGGAAGTTTGGTTTCTCTCTGTTGGAGAAGGGAGTTATAAATTTAGAAAAGGGATTGATGACCCCTGAAGGAATTGAAATTTGAGGTAGTAGTATGGGCTCAGGAGTTTACATAAATACAGACAACTAGATGATAAATGAAAACAGATGTGTGGAATATGTATATTTGTTTCTAAACATTTGTATGGATATATGTTTCTATTTCCAAAATCTTTCTGCTTACAGGGCCTGGAAAAAAAAAAATGACTCACCAGAAACAATGAGGATACCAAGGCTGGATCTTCTTTACTATAATTTTGTACTAAATTTAAGCAAGAGTCCTTGGAGTAACAGCTGATTCGGAGTTAGGGCAGGGAAAGTAAAGGATGAGCCAGGAACTTCCCACTGGGTCATGAAGTAAGGACACAAAGAATGATGGCAACATGAGAAAAAGACACAGAAGTCAGCTTGGCCAAATCCCGGGCGATTTCAGGGTCCAAACAAATAACAACATGGATTATAACCTATTAAATAAAAGATGAGCCTACACTAATGCAAATAAATGAAATATCAATAGATTTCTAGATTGATGAGCTACATAATTGATAGATAAATTCAGAGATATAGAAATCGATAGAGAAATGTTGTAAGCCAAATAATAAATACAGAGTAAGTGACAAAACTTAAAAAAACACACTTTGGCAACCAAAGTAATTATAATTGATCCCGGCAAGAATTACCAATGGATATTAAAACTAGTGATTATTTTCATATAGTCTCAGAGAGTATCTCTCAAAATTCTTATTCATTATGACATGTAAAATAATAACTTTACAGTGGAGAAAACTGTCAGACACCAAATTAACTAAATTATCAGAGTTAACATTGTCGATATTGGGGCTAATTGACAGTTTGTGCCTCATAATATGAAGCAATGAGAAAAACTCAGCATAACTTTCGTGACATTTTTGCCAGGAGTATTCAATGACTAGTTGAATCGCGATAGAATATCAGATAAATGCATGTTGGGGGACAGCCTACAAAATAACTACTCTGTACTCTTCTAAAATGTCAATGTCCTGAAATAAAGATTACAAAGTGGTTCCAAATCAAATGAAACTAAGATGACATAATAAGGAGAATGCAATGCAATTTTAGATTTCTCTTTGCTATAAGGGATCTTTTTTGGGAAAATTGGCAAAATCTGAATGTGTTCTATAGATTAGTTTGAGCATAAGTATTACATCAGAGTTATTTTCCTCAATTTAATAACTATACCGTGCTTATGTAAGAGAATTCCTTTATTTATCTTTTTGTTTGGAGATACTTAATGGAGAATGTAGTATAAATAGTTAAGGAGTGATAGAGAGGGTAAGAACAAGAGAGAGTGAGAGAGAGAGAGAGAGAGAAAGCTTATGTAATATGATGCTAATATGAGAGAGCTGAGTGAAGAATTTCTATTTCTTTGTACTATCTTTGCATAGTTTTGTAAGCCTAAAATTGTGGCAAACAATTTTTAAAATATGCATAAAAGTGGGATTTCTTACTTTTTTATTACCCATATATTCATATCTATACTATTAAATTTACATCCAATCATTTGATGTTTTTATATTTCTCTGTATCTACTTGTTTTATAACCTTAATTATATTTCTACTTTTCCTTCCTCCCTTCTTCCTTCTTTCCTTCCTTGCTTCCTTCCTTCCTTCATCTTTCCATTTTTCTGTCTTTTCCTTTCTTCCTCTGTTCTTTCCTTTTATTTATCTGAATTTTTCTTGTTGGATTTTTGCTTGAGAAGTGGTAGATTTTGTGCAGCAGTAACAAATAATAAATATGTATGCACCCTAGACATTCAAAATTTCCAAGGAAAAATATAGGTAGTTTCCATGGATAGAAATCCAGGATTAGAAAATTAGCTAAGAGAAATGGGAGGCTCTAATTACATTCCCAAAAATCATTGATAAAAGGATAATGTTGAGATCCAAATGACTTTAGATGGAGCCGTCCAGCTCTCTGTTAATCTCACATATAGAAGGACACAATATATAAAGTTTAGTATAAAAGGGGCAAGCATTAAAAAAACACACCTCTGATAGAACATTAAAAATACAAAAATGAAAATACAATCTACATAACTAAATCTGAATTTAGAGTTTTGCAAAACAAATGTGTTTCTATGTGTCCCTGTGTGTGTGTGTGTAGGTGTGTTAGTCAAAATAAGAAAGCTGAGGAAAACATGAAACCATTTTTGGCATTTGTGAAATTATTTTTGGAGAAGGGTGGAATTATATTTACTCATTTCCTATTCTCCTTCCTACTTCTCTCTCAAATGACAAAAATCTTCAATCTGAAAATGAAGAAATAACAGTAGTTAAAAATATAACTTATTTACAAAAGAGGCTAGAAGCTGTCAAGAGAGCATCAAGATTCTCTATATAAGTCTACATAGCTGACATAAATTGCATGCTAGGACACTAAGTGAACTCATAGAGAACAGCCACTGAATTAGTCCAGTAAATTTCCCCAACAGAAAGGTGAAAATATTTTCTTGATTTTCAAAAATATGGAAAAAGTTGGATTAGTATAAAACCAACTTTTAAAAACCATATTATGGTGCAAATTTTAAAAGAATATTGTGAAGACATAAAATAGAAGTAATATCTAAGGACAAGTAATGAATTGCAAAGAATTAGTGATGCCAGAGCAATATTCTTTTGTTAGTATTTGTAGATGTAAATCAGAGAAATAAACTATGATGAATCTATATTTAAACTATAAATGCACATTTACTATATTATATATTCATATATATAGTACATGTATAATATATATTTGCCAGCTATTTTATATAATTATATACCATACAATTAATCCATTTAAATAATAATGGATTAAAGTTTTTTATAATAATCTGAGTTATACAGTCAGAATCAATGTCAATTTGAGAATATTTTCATCTCCCCAAACAGAAATTCCATACCCATAATAATTAGTTCCAATTATCATCCCATCCCAGCCGTAGGGATCTACTTTCTACCTCTATAGAAATAGAATCTACTTTTTATCTCTATAGACTTGCTTATTTTGGATATGTTACATAAGCAGAAACAAACAGTAGGTGGTGTTTTGGGACTTACTTCTTTCACTTAGCACAGTGTTTTTATTGTTCATCCATCTCGTGGCATGGATAAGAACTTCATCCCTTCTATGGCCAAACTATATTAAAGTTTACCCATATATTTTGTTTATCCATTCATCAGTTGTTGGACTTTTGGGTTGTTACTACCTTTGTCATCTATAATACTCCTACTCTTATCATAAATAATTCTTGCAATGAACATTTTTGTACAAGCTTTGGTGTGGACATATATTTTTATTATTCTTGGGTACATAACAAAGAGAGGAATTTCTGAGTCAGTTGTAACTCTTTAGTTAACCTTTAGAGGAATCCCCAAACTGCTTTCCAAAGTAGCTTCATCATTTTACAATATCATCAATAACATATAACGGTTCCAGCTCTCCATATCCTGGTCAACACTAGCTATCATCTGGCTACTCGAGCATAGTCAGACTACTGGGTGTGAAACTGGTGTATTACAGTGTACTTGACTTACATTTCTCTGACTAACAATACAGAGCATCTTTACATGTGCTTTTTGCCAATATATACGTCTTATTTAGAGAAACGTCTATTAAAATTCTTTGTCCACGTATAAATTGGGTTATTTACATTTTATTATGAGGCTGCAAAAGTTCTTTATTCTGGTTACAAGTCTCATAAATAAATATGGACATATTTTCTCTCATTCAGTAAGTTGTTTTTGCAGTTTATTAATGGTATCCTTTGAGGCGCAATTTTTTAGTATTTTGGTGAAGATCAGTCTAGCGAGTTTTCATTTACTTGTACTTTTGGTTCCATATTAAGGAAACTTAATTCATGGTCCTCAAAATGTAATCCCGTTTTTCCTTCTAAGAGTTGTGCAGTTTTTAGTTCCAACGTTCAGGCTGCTGACCTATTTTGTAATAGTTTTTGTGACTAGAGTATAAGGAGAGGTTCAACATTCTTTTGCATGGATTTATTAAGTTGTATCAGCACTAATTGTTGAAAAGACTACATTTTCTTTTTGAAATTTGTGGTCATAAGCAATATGTTTTAAAGTGTCTCATGATATTTTTTGATAAGATGGACAACTGTGCATTGGATAATAGCACATTTCAATATACTTATAATCTTGCATGCTCATCCACAAAAATAATTTCGGTTATTGAATTTAAATGAACCTTCTAAGACACTTTTAGAGGAGTGCTACAGACCTTCAAGTCACTGGCCCTGTCTTGCTTAATATTTTATATATGAACTTGAAGAGGGCTTTGATAGTACACTTATCATAACTGGTTGGCAGAATTTGGTCCAAAAATTGATAACCTTGATTAATAAGACAATGCTCATAAGATGCTTTTTAATAAGAACCCATATAAAGTTTGATAAGAAACATATAAAAAAGTACGTCTTTGCATCACAGTGCATGATGAAATATAAGTAAACTCAATATGTAGTTGACCGAGGAAGTAATTCAATCTTAAACTCTATTCATTCAAATAAAGTGCCAAGAATGAGAAAGTTAACTTTATCACTCCCCTGTACATTTATCTTCTGGCTAGTTGATGCCTATAATGTTTCACTTGGGTATCACATTTTAGAAGGAATATAGCAGCTAGAAATATGACCAGATAGGACAGCATAATCCAAGCCATTAAATATTAAGACCCATGAACAAACAGTTCCATCGCACACTATCGATGAGTAATATAGTGTGTATATGTGTATCTTAACAAATTTTTCCTGGAATTTTATTATTTTGAAATTTAAATATACAGTGCTCATTTGGTTTTAAATAAGGATATTTCAGATTTTGCGTATCTATAATTATGCACTCAGAGATATTTCTTGCTTCTTTCTGGGATGAAATGCATTTCTTACTGTAATGCCAACTGTCTTCAAAGAATGTGTAAATCGATGCCTTATAGTATCATTTCTATCTTGATAGCATCTTATAATTACAACAGAAAATAAATTACTATCTCATCATTAGATTTATCTCAAAAGCATCACACTTGATAACAGTTAATTAAAACAATATCATAATTATTCTAGGATACTTTCTGCATAATAGTTAATGATCATTGATTAATACTTCTCTCTAAAATTGCACTTTTAAACAAATGTTACTCTAATATGCTTAAGAGCATATAATGGTTAGTTTTAAAAGTTCATCAATAAATACCTTTTAATCTTAGAATGCATTGAAATCAGACTATTGATGGGCTATTGGTCATGGTACAAGTACAGCCAGTGAAACACTGATCTTAAGTTAATGATATGCCTAAGTGTAGAGATTTATGCTCATTTTCATCAACATTATGAAGTGATAGATTTAATTCATATTCACTAATTTTGCTCATTATAAAGCACTACTTTTAGAAATTCATATATCAGTATATTTATAACATTTCTTCATTTATATCTCTAAATACACTCCAAATTTGTTAAACTGAATAACAACAAGACAGAATATAGAAAGCAGGTAAAAGATTCACAATTAAGTCAAAGAACAAATTCTGGGACGAAAGGAAGCGAGAGGGGGATATAAATGAACTCTAGATACTGTTAAAAGGCAACAGTAAGCATATAAATTTTGCTACATACATTTTACATCTATATATATATAAATAGATGTAAATATAAATATACATGTAGATTAAGACTTATGCAGATATAGATAGTTATATATCTATATCACACATTTATACATATGTGTGTATACAAATCATTCTAGTACAAAGAACCGATAAAGACCAAAGCAGCTGATGTGCTCTAATATAAATTCATGCTGCTTCAGAAATATTTACTAAATCCTCACACTGAAGAAACTCATTTATAAAGTTACATTCATGTTATTGTTGTTTTTTCATTTCAGCATTCACTTCAAAGTTGACTTTTAAAATATTCAGAAAATAATTTTATGGTCAAGGGATTCCAAGTAATTTGCTTCAACATTGAAATTCCTTTAAGAGATATAAAAGTTCAATCACTCATTAGTTACCTCCAAGGCATTCAAAATATAGCTTAAAACTAACCAGGGAGCTAACCTCTGGGTTGTATGGGGACGTGAATTGTGGTCTGCCTCCTTTCTTCAAACAAGGTCTGGATACCACGCACATGTCATCATCATGTTTCGTTCATAGCTTTAAGAGAACAACTATGGAGATTACTTTAGTGACAACATCACAGTGCCTGTATTTCTAATCACATAATTCTTGACAGGAGAAGACAAGCTCCTGCAGACATTTTTATGACTGAAAAATAGAAGAGTGTGGTGAGTTTGTGTTTTGCAAATTAGAAAATGAAATTCTTAAATTCCCAGGATAGCATATGAAACGTATGTATGTATATATGTTTGCATGTATGAATAACAGATTAATTGAATGTCCAGTTTTATTTTCTTAGGTGTTCCTATTTTAAAAGATAAATATATATTACCCTTAATAAAGCTCTATGGCAAAGGCAAATATGTAAGTCTACTGTATTCAGATCACCATAGAGAAGTTAATTATGAATCACTATAATTAAATGATATTCTGTCAAGGGAATGTCTTTCTTTTAGTTTACCACTGAAAAGGTACTGTGAGCAAGTTGGACAAAACTTTAATGAATATGACATGCTGATTAGGAAAAATAAGTGAAAGAAACAAAAAGTGAATATATCTCCTGAAATAAGACCAGGATTAAAATTATGCAGAATGAAAATCCATTAATACCATTCTGGTCTGATTGTTAATGATTTCCAGTTAAAGCATCACATATCATCCACCCACATGCTTAAAGCACCTACCTGGGGGAAACATTTTTTAAGCTGCAATGAATGAATTCAGAAACCATGGCCAAGGTATTAGCTTCCAATAAAAAATTATTATATGAAGAAACAGAAAAGGAAGTAGTTCCACTAGGAATCTTACTCGGAATGGATGCATTATGTTTAAGAAAATAGAAGTGGTTAATGAATTAAGAGATAAATTAATAGGAAGGAAATAGAAAAAAAAGAAAAGCAGCATGTTATAGATAAGGGGTGGACGTATAAAGAAAGGAAAGAAAAATTTCATAGCTTAAAAGAGAAAAATGACTAATTTTTTTATTGTCATCTATGTTAAAACACTTTATGCATATGGATAGATTAGATTAGATAGTAGATAGATAGATATACAAATTCCAATTGTTAGATAAGCAGTATGGAAGCTTTGAGGGACTTAATTTCACCAACTTAAATACACAGCTATTAAACTAAAGAACATTTGGCAGCAACATTCAAATTCCTTCTACAATCCCATATTGCCTCACAAAGCTCTTTCACATGTAATAATTTCTCAATTGTCAAATTAATCTTGCCAAGTTATCACTGATATTTTCCTATTATTTTTTTCAGAAAGTTGACATTATATACAAATATAGCACTGACTCTAAAGATGGTAATCCTACCACGCAGCACTGCCTCCATTGTAGTGTGCAGCCACAGCCCTGTGACTTAGGAGTCATTTCTATGTACTTTCATATCAATATCCTGTAACTCTTTAAACAATTAATAGAAGGTAGTTAAATTAGCTGCTGTGTGTTTCTCTTCCCCTCAAGGTTGTGCCCTCCATGATGTCAGGAGCTATGCATTAGATGTCTGCAGATGCCCAAAGTCTAGCAAATGACTTGGCAGCTACTCAAGAAATATTGGTTAAAAGAAATTACACAATTCAGTAATGGGCAGTCTGGGATAAAAGTAGAACAAGTCTGATCTCATCCAGCTAATCTTATGCAATGTGGACTAAAATTAATAATAATTTTAAAATCAATGAATGCATGAATCATTATTGTTTAGGTATAAATTTTATCATGATAACCACATAGCAAAAAGTTATATGAATAATTAGTTGAATAGTGACTTTGCCATAGTTCAATTTGAGTGAGATTTAAACACCTAATTGTGATTGGCCTGTATGTATAATATACAAAGACAGTATGACACTGAGAGCCTTGATAAAATCTGAACTGAAGAGGGATTTTAATACAAGAAGATATACCTGCACAGATAATCCTAGTTTTTAGAGATAAGAAAACAGTGAAATCAAACTTCTAATCCTAAAAAGAGTGCCAACAATTAGAACTGTGTGAATAAATCTTTTGATAACTTTTGTTAATTCTTGATATATTTTGATTAAAGACATTCAAGTCTTTATAAGTAAGTACTAATCAAAAAAGCATTGTGAATTTCATATACATTTATGTAAAAACAAAGTTGAGGGAGCATCTGACAACCTCTTCAATAATTGTGTATCTCTTAGAACGTGAAGCATTGTGGGCCAAATTTTGGCCTGAAAAGGTGTGTGTGTGTGTGTGTGTGTGTGTGTGTGTGTGTGTGTGTGTATGTTGCTTTGATACAGACATATCTAACTAAGCTAAAAAGGTATTTTTATACAAATATTTGTTGTGGAGTGGATATTGACTTTGTCTTCTCTTTTATTTTATGCTGAAGGTCGGATTTGATGTGGTTGCTTAGACTCACATTTAATCAGGAACTTCATGCTTTAGAAGGAATGGCATAGCATTGTCTGGCAATCAGTTTCATTTCAAAGACTTAGTGTCTTAGAGGCCAAGCTGCTATGACATTACACAAGAAGTTGTTTTAAAAATGGGAATTTATTGCATCATGGTTTCAGAAGTCTCCTTCCAGGTCAATAGCATTGTGGCAGCCTGGCAATTCTTGGGCTCCTTGGCTTTTCCATTGCATGGCAATGTTCTCATCTTTCTCTTCTGGGTTCCCACTAACTTCCAGCTTCCAGCTCTTCTCTGTAAATTTCTTTCTCTATTTCTGAATTTCTTCTGCTTGTAAAGGACTCCAGTAATCCCCCCTCAACCTCATTCAGTTTGGTCACACCTTAACCAAAGGTAATAAATCCTCTTTGCAATGGCTTCACATCCACAGGAATGTGGATCAAGACCACAGACATGTCTACATTTAGGGTACATAACTCAGATCACTAAAAAGAATATATTTTAACACTTTTAATTGCTTGAAGATTCTACCCCCTTTCTGCAATTTCCTGATTTGGACTCTGATTGTGGTAATACTTATCTGAAGGCGTGTTTTTAAGAATAAAAAAGGAAATATGTAAGTGTCAATACATTATTTAGCAAGCATTTAGTGACGATTCATTGTGTGCCAAGCATAGGTTAGATGCTTAAACATTTCATTTCTTTCTTTCACTTCTTCAACTTATATTAAAAATTCTAGTCACATTGGATATTGCCTTCTTAAATTGTGCAGGTAGGGGTTGGAGGAAAAATCTGAACAACACAGATGTGCAAACATGGAAGTTGTAACAACATGGCTGACCTGGACAATGAGAGATTATAACAGTATCCCTCAACTAATTCAATTTCAAATCAATTAGGCCTTGGGGTGTATCACTAATTAAAGAATTAAAGGAGTCAACCACAAATATGCATTATTTCACTAGTTGGTTACAGTGAAATAGATGTATTTATAAACTTGATCTATTTATCCAAAATGTTATCCTAAACTAGACAGTGTTTTAAGTCCCAGATGATAGTGTAATACTTCTGTAAAATGAAACTCTGTTCTTCATTTGTGTAACTCCCTGAATATTTATAAGCCTTATCATATACAGGACTATGCAGGTATATCAATTATAGGTGGCTAGTCAAGTGATCATAGAACAGTTCTCTTATTAATAATGTGACTTTAACAGAAAACACATTTTCAAGTTGAAGCATTAATCACATCTTTACATCTTTGCTCCATGAGTCAAAGCAGCCATAAGTTAAGGAATTACTTTCACTATTTTTATACAATTATTCCATTTAAGTGTTTTGATAACCATCAGGCCATTTTAACTGGCTGAATACAGCTTATAAATATTTAAATATATTAAAATATATAAATGGAATGAGATGGGAAGTATCACTGAGACAACTTTACTAATAATGCTTGGTTTGCACTCCCAGAAAATATATAACTAAATACAGTCAAGAAACTTAAAGAGAATCAAAGTAAATCCAATTAAATATAAATAAAAAGCTTATGGTCTCGAAGGCTGAGACATTGTTTTAAATGTGATATGCCCTCTTAATTTAATTGGATGGAATTACTGCCAAGTATGGTTTTTTTTTTTAAATTTTTAAAATGACAGTTTTGTCCTCAACAAGAATTCTGCAGTTTAACATAAAAAACAAATGTAGAACATGTTTTGTTTATTTATTTGAAGGAAAATTCATTGTTTGGATATGTATGTTTCCAATGTATTACTATATTTTGACAATGATTACTATAATTTGACTTTAAGCATGACGTTAAATGATGCACGAGCGGACAAAAGATTGGTTAATATGATTGATTCAACCTCCATTTCCAAAATGGTATACTCACTATAATTAAGAGAAATATCACATATAACCTCTCAATCAGAATTCTATTAGAGTAGAAAAACCTGTTCATAATACTATATTAGTGAATGAATAGTTTTTCTTTAATTTAGTGATCATGTTAAAATTGCAAACCTCAAATGATAGGTACATATTTAGAATGTTTCTAGAAAATATGATTTTGCTGTTATTACTTTCTCTGAGGAAATATGAAATATTCTTTCATAATTACTTTGTGTATGCATTATCTAGAACATTCTCAAAACCCCTCAGAAAGAATCACTTTCTTTTTCATTTGTGTTCCTCTTATACTTAACACAAATCTCTATATTAGCATCTATCACATCTTCCCAAATGTGTTATTTGTTGTCCTTTTTCCCTCTATAGGCTGAGCAATTTGAACTCTAAGTTTACATTTTAAGCATCTTTAAATCTCCAGCACTAGGGAGATAGGAACATTATTTTTTAGTTGGATAATTATTTGCTAAACAACTGCATGAATGAAAGAATGCTGAGTTCAGAAAATTTTCACTTCAAATCTAGCACTGTAGGACATTTATGAAAATAAAATTAAAAAAGAAAAAGAATTCTTCTTTTAAAACCTGATTTCCAAAGCTATATCATATTCAAATTAAATTGACACTTGTCATGACATAATTATAACTGATATTTTTTCAATTATATCAAGATCATATGCCAGAAAAATCTGTGTGATAATGTGTTGCATGCATTTAAGTTAAATGTTAACTAATGGGGAAAATATGTTTTACATTCTTTCAGATGTTTTCACATGAAATATGCAAAATATGCAAATGATAGAACATGAAGGCCTACTTAAATGAACTTTCATTATAGTTAAAATGAAAATAAACAGCTAATGTTTTGTTTCATTGATCAAATTTTGTTTCTTATAATGTAATGCCTACAGAACTTAGATTTTAGACCACTTTTAAACATTTCAATAAGTGAGTTGAAATTGGAAATGCTGGCAGCATTACATAAATGTATTTTTCTTTTTAAAATATTCGCAATAAATTCGTTTGTTTAATTTCCATTTCTCTTCACAGTAAAATTTTATTAAATGTAGTTATTTCCCCCAGTCTGATCCCATTGCTGTATTGGAGGTAACAACCAACGTCTACAATTTGTCGGAGAAAGCAAACTACTTAATGTCCAGGATACTGAACTTAAACTATTAATGGCCAAACTACTTAAACTATTTAATGTCCAGGATAATGAATTTTTAATATGCCACTTCTGACAGCCATTCTCTATATCCATGTCTATCTCCTTTTTCCCTCCCCTCACTCCTGATTGTTTAGGATTGTCTTCTCCTTTGCAATTTTTGCTTACTTTTTGGTTCCCAAAATATAGCTTAACTTTTCCTTCTTGACTTGATTATTTGCTGCTCCTCTGTTTTATCCATAAGTTTTATAGGTCTTCCTTACTGAAATCAGGATTATCTTTAGACAAAAATTTGGGTCCAAACTATGATCTAATTTGGAATCCCTCTCAGTCCACTTTGGTGTTTATTGGAATCATAT